>MU832962.1:0-63610 GCA_029204225.1 Diphasiastrum complanatum | reverse complement strand
AGCGAATGAGATACACAAACAAATAAGCAGACAATAATTCAATCGAGATCAGACAATTTAGAACGATATGTGCATAACGGCTACAACATCATCTACTGATCCTCTTGGTTCAAGCACTGTGTGATAGACCCACACAGCGCATTGGCATGAGAGAATCGGTGTTCTCCCACGAACAGTGTCTCGCTTACTAGCGAGCTGCTTAGATCTCTATGGATCTTGCTTACAAAAATCTCGCTCATTGGTGGACTTCTCTATTCTGTATTTTTGTCTATGTATCTATGTACTTGGTGCATCTAGCAATTGCATATATTCAAAGTAATATCTTGATTAGATAGATTAAACAATCTAAGACTAATCATAGATTACAAGAGCGGCGGATTAGGCACGTCCTAACGCTCTTTTGCTGATGTCATCATATCATATCAGGGATTTGTACTTTATGGTACTTCTTTGATCTTCTCGATCCTTTCGTGCATGAGGTGTCGAAAGTATTTGACCTTCGAGTGTCTCGAACATTTTACTTTCGCATCGTTCAACCTTCCCCTGTTGTTCGCGAACATTTCATCTTCGAGGTTTTCGAGTTCTTCATTTTTTTGAGGTCTTCGAGTTCTTCGATTTTCATGGTCTTAAAGTTCTTCGAGATATTCGTCAGATTGGGAGTTGAGAGCTATTAGAGCTTTGGTAATAGAAACACTTTGTTTCTTTAGCATCTAGTTGGTTGAGCAGTTGTTTGAATTCATTTAGATGATTAGTGACTAAGGTTCCTTCACTCATCTTGAGCGAGAGGAACTTCGTTCCCAAAAAGAGACTAGTCGAAACATCTGTCGTTCCTTATAAACCACAAAGAATGTCTCATGTTTTTTTACAACTGGAATAATTTGCTACATGACTATTAATTGTGAATCTTTAAGATTCAAAGATACAATGACAAGTGCTTAGCTTCCCAAGCGGTCAGCATTCTAGGTTCAGCTGGTTTGGCTATTGAACCATTGACGTATCTCCAAATTTCTTTCTCAATGAGTATTATCCTCAACTTGAACTTCCACATGTGGAAGTCATCACCGTTGAACTTGTTGGTCAACTAGATCTCTGAGGATGGACCTTCCATAGTTGATGAACAATGAGTTTTAATTGGTCATGAATACTATGCAATTCAAACCTGGGATCTGATACCATTTTTGGGTTGTATGGAATTATCAGCTCTACAATTATACATAATGAAAATAGAGAATTTGTATATTAGTTGTTGTGATAACAACGATCAGATCATGATCTTGTGCTCAAGAATAGGCCACAGTACTAATGTATTATGTGTTGTGATCCTACTATGCTGGTTATAGATTACGTTGTATCTCTACTTCTTGAATTGCTCTCACTCTCTCTTATGATCTTTGATTCTGAGAATCGGATAGTCTGGTATAATGGAGTTCACATAGGAACTTTAATTCATGCTTCTTGATCTATCTTTATCTAATATATTCATTTTATTGTGTGTGTGTGTGTGTGTGTGTGTGTGTGTGTGTGTGTGTGTGTGTGTGTGTGTGTGTGTGTGTGTGTGTACATCAGTTACGGAGGTCATGGAGTACAACCTTTTAGTGTAAAGTATGTAGATAACAGTCGTGAAAGGAGAGCAATTATTGCCTGGTAGTAGTTTGAATGGTGACATTGTCTGTATTGAAAAGAGCATAACATGAGCTCTATTTTGAGTGGTAACAGTCAACAGCAGTCGAGGGTGTCAAATGAGTCGAGTCGATGGTTTTCCCTTGAGTCGATGTCGATGGAGTTGAAGTCAAGTCAATTTGGTCCTACTTTGCTTCAGATATCTACGTATATACAGACTATTCGATTATGCGAGTAAAAGTTGTAGACTGTTATCGAGAGTGGATATTTGCATAGAAGGAGTACTCGAAGGATGAATTCAGGTGAGTTAGAGTAAGATTAAACTCCAACACAGACGATTTGACATTGCACGATACACGATGTCCTACTCGATCATTGATCTCATCATCGCCATCGCCATCAGCCAATGAAAGTTATTTTTTTAATAATGAAGTCATAAGGGATATTTGGGTAGAATGAGATATACACTCGTTTAGTTTGGTAGATTTGTGGCATAATCATATTAATGTAACAAATGATATCGACGATATTGACGTGCAATAGCAGATAGATTATGAGTAAATTATACAAAATATTGATGTACACCAACTTAATATACTACTAATTATCTGAATTATTCTCTTTATTTTAATGATTGGCACGATGCAAAAATACGTTATGTGTAGTGATGCGTACACATTTGATCACGATATTGTTATGTAGCATATTATCACATTTTGGTTTTCACCTGTATAAATGGCCTCTATTGTTGATACATAATCAAATTCTATGTGTCAATAAGCATATATTATTAAAAATCTATCTAGAATAAATTCTTAGCATACCAAGGCTTATATCGAGGGTAACATTTTTTAATCAGTGACAATATTCATTGAAAAAATACACTAATTTCAAGGATTATACCAAAAATATTTTTGAGGTATAAACCATCATCAATCAATGCCCAAAACTCTTGTGCCCAATGTTTTGGCTATCATTTTTAAAAATGCTCCGAAGTAGCAATGAAAATCAACTACTTGCTTGTAGTGTTTCGAAGCCAAGTGTTTATACTCTGACTTCATTGACGTTGAAGTTCTTCAAAAATAACGAAGTAAATGTTGACATTGTAAGGTTTCAACCACATGGTGAAACAATGATTATGACAATTAAAGCACGTTCTCACTTTTTTGGAGTACATAATTTCACAAGGCTGCATAGAATAATATTTTTCAAAAAAAACAACTGCAGTAAAAATCTCAAGATATGTGTGAAATAGTTTAGATAATTGATGATCCAAATCCATAAACTGATCTTGGGTTAGAAAGAGAACAAATCAACAATCCTGCCAATGTAGAAAAATCAGCATCTACTCTATGAATGAGATTCAAACTCTAATAAAACTTGATCAAAACTGAATCAAAACATAAAAAGAAGCTATTGTCCATACAAAACTAGCAAGCTACTGTATTTCACACATGTTGATCTGAGTGAGTGCCAAAACTATCATCTCTTGAATCCATATAAAAGATGAAAGCTATTACATGAATCTAAATTGCAACTTTTATTGGAGAAATGACTATAAAATATTCAACATTGAGTAGACTATATCCTTGAAAGAATTTCATGGTCTTTTTTCAACACCTATAAAAAACACAAATTTTTATCAACACAAAAGAATATTATTCGTATAGAGATCACAAAAGATTAATTATACTTGAAAAGCTGCCAACTACCATTTATCATTCTTTGATTGGACACTGAAACTGAAGTCCGCCAAATATTCTGAATTTGAAAGTGTTCCATTCATGGCTGTGAGACTAACTCTCTTCATTTTTTTGTCCTTTTGTAATTTTAATTCATCTAACTTTTGAACAACTATCAACTTGTTATTCACCTTCTCATTTGTGATACTATGGAATCTGATTAATGTCAATAAATAAATTATTCGTTTCTCTTTGAGCAATATACTTCATTGATATGAAATATATGCCCATTATGTTTTGCATGTCTCGAATTAACATGTCTCTATTTATTTTCAGATGAAATGGTCATGGGATTGAAAACTTTTTTATACTTGACAATGTGCAAATGTTTTCTTTATCATCCTAAACATTGTCGCATATGCTTCTCTATTGATGCTAGAAAAATCACATGCACCTTGAAGTAATGCAATGCCGAGTATTTTTCCAACTTCATTCATAATGGTCTCAATAATTGAAGCCTTAATTTTTCTCATTCTGATTTTGTTCAACATTGATTTTGCCAACTTAGAAGTCAAAATTAAATATAATGATTTTCCAATAGAATTCTCATCAGTCAAATGGTGTTCAACAACCAATCTAGATCTACACAACAAATATCATTTTGACAACACAAAATAACTAATCACAACTTTTCCCAGAGACTATCTACTTACCTTCACGAAGAAAGAGCAAGTAAAAGCACATTAAAAGTTGGTTCAGAATGACTTGATGTAGGTGTGAGTAGGCCTTATGCAATCAACAAATTTTTTCGTAATTCCATCTTCATATTTTTTTACATTTTACCTTGCTAGAAATTTTTTTTATTTTCATCACACAATTTTTATGCTCATTAACAAGTCCATGATCTATGGCCCATTGCATAAGAAGCTTCGTGTACTCAAAAAATAACTTGTACAATGATTTTTCCACTCAATCTCACCACATTATTATGATCATCAAACTTGGTGGATATGTCACTAAACAATCCTTTTGCAAGTATAAAAGATTGGCAAGACTTTTTTTCTTTATAGTTAAACGTTTTTAATTGTGTACTTTTTCACATGTGTGAGGACTCTCAATTCAATGTGGTTTATCTTCTAAGGTGGGTGTGATTGCACATAGATCTACAAGATTGATTCACACAATCTAGATTGACAATTCTAAGGCAAGAGCACACAAAACATGCATCAATCATTCAACATGTATCATTCACTATGAGAGACCACTTTTGAAGAAAAAATTAAGTATGGAATAGGCTTCTTTCGAGTAGAGAGAGAATGTACATGAGGCACTCAATGTTGGATTTATCTCCTCTACTCTCCTAAATCCCATGTTTTTAATCTGCCTCCATTTATGTTGCATTTTTACTCATGTTGTTGCACAATCTGTATATTTACATGTAAATTCTCACATGCGAAGAAAAGGCGAAATAATCGTGACACTATGTTTTTACACATGTTTTGCGACAGGCAAAAAAGATGACACTCTTACAAAATGCCAAAGGTGCCCTAGGAAGCAAACGCACCATGTAAATCAAATCCTAAGGCATTTCGTCAGAGTGACGCACTTTTCGCATCTTCACCAATGTTCACTTCAGCAAAGACTAACGTCGCACTCTTTTCACGCTCACCCCTTGCAACTGCGCTAACAAACTTGACAACGACTATAGTCACCCACGATCTCCTACAGACAGCACATCCACTTTGTACTTTCTTCATCTGCACACCTGTAACATTGTGTATATATACTGAATACCATTTGCATATTCAGATTGATTGAGAGAAATTAAAAACAAGTGTGTGTAAATTTAGCATCAGAAGCTTATCAGAGATAGACGAAGTAGATGCCTTGCGCATTGATTCTTTATTGTCAATAATAGGTTTCATTCTTTTATAGATTGAATTAGCTTTCTAGAGCACGTGGTTTCGTCCGCTATTGTCTTGTGCTCTACCACATATTGACATGTATAATTGATATAATTAATCTGATAACAACTCTTTGTTTTGCATTCAGTTTTGCGTCAATATTCTTATGCTTACCTTTCATTCTAACTGACTTTCTAGTTGCTCAATCTGGTAATCTGTTTTAGCGAGTTAATATTACTCTAGTTGTTGACAACTAATATTTAGTCTTGTCCTTCGCAAATCATTCGCGACTAATTATCAGTCGAGCTCAGTCTAGCTCTTCGCGAATCATTCGCGACAAATAATTTGTGTAGTTGTTCGTGGCAAATTATTCTTTTGGTATTTTATCAACGTTTGGCTACATAAATAGAATGACTGTAATTTCTATCACTAACGTTCTGTTCGTTTCTGATAGGCATACTCATGCTTAGGGAAAGAGTCATATAGCTCATTCTGCTACGCACGAACACTTCTGTTTGACTAATTCTTCCATATGGATTTCCAAGGGAAAGTCAGTCCCATCATGGACAAGCATGATGAAGCTAATTACCATTATGGAAATTTAACATGAAAATTGTACTAATGGCTAAGAATTGTATGACGTTGTTATACAACTTACAGTACCCAGAAATATGTTCACCTTGGTGACAACAACACACAAGCTATTAAAGGTGAAGGTACTGTAAGATTAAGCTTTGCAAATGATCAGTCTAAGCTACTCTCTAAAGTCCTGTATGTACCAAATTTATCTACGAATCTGCTCTTTGTAAGCAGAATCACAGATCTAGGACATCAAGTAGTATTTGAATGTGATCAATGCAAAGTAGTTGATAGGACAGGCTAGCACTCAGAAAGAGGCATGGATACTTGTATAAATTAAGTCATTGCTTTTCTGCCTCTAGTCAGGTGCTCAGTACTTCTATTCATGCAAATAAAAGTTTACTTTGGCATTATAGACTTGGTCACTTGAATCATGTTGTTGTACAACAAATGTCTAGACAATCTATTGTTTTTTATCTCGACTATCCTCGCGATAAAGTCGAGTTACCTATCTGTCAAGACTGTCTAGTTGGTAAACAGACTAGGAAACCAATTAAATCAAGCCATCAGCATATTGCTAGAGGATTGTTAGACATTGTACATTCAAACATTTGTGCCCAATGAAAAATCCTTCGTTGAAGGATGCCAAGTATTTTATAAATTTTATTGATGAATTTTCTAGAAGGACTATGGTGTATTTTATAAAGAAGAAATCAAAAGCCTTCACCTGCTTCAGAATCTTCAAGGAGCATGCAGAAAAGGAGATTGGAAGGACGATCAAGGCTCTAAGATCAGACAATGGTGGAGAATATATCTCTATCGAATTTAAGCCAAGGCATTGAGCAACAATTCATAACTCCTTATAGTCCTCAGTCTAATGGCTTAGTCGAGAGGAAGAACTAAGACATTAGCGTTCAGATCGACGAATGTTTGTTGACTATTGGACTGAAAGTCTTGTTGTAGTCGACGTTCGGAATCTGAGTGAATCCTCGTGCTACCAATCTTGACTTTCTTCGATCAATTGTTCCATTGGCATTATATTTGATCTTAAAGATCCATTTGCAATCGATGATATTGCAGCCAATAGGAGCTTCAACTGGTGACCACATCTGGTTCTTGATCAAAGAGGAATACTCTTTGTCCATAGCTTCTCTCCAAAGACAGAGTCTGGTTGGCTGAGTGCCTCTTCGACTGTCGTTGGTTCCTGTATCAAGAGACAAGCAGACTCAGGAGTATACCTTGTGGGTTGTGTGCGCACTTGGTTTGATCTTATGGGAGGATTCGACTGATGAACCACTCCTGGGACTTGTTGTTGGGTAGCAGCAACATCTTCATCTGATTCGCTGTCACGAAGTGGGTCGACAATAGACACACCTGAGCCAGAAGCTCGGACAGTTGCGTCAATGGCAGGTGATGAAGGTTCTCTTGGAGCAATATCCTTGCCTTTGATATCGATGAATTCATCCTCGATAAAGACTGCATCCCGGCTATACAAGATTTGTTGGGTATCAGGATCATACAGCTTGTATGTATAATCAGATGAAGTATATCCTATCAGGATGGTCTTGAGACCTTGGAACTCCAATTTCTTCCTCGTGTCTTTTGGGATCTGTGTGTAGGCAATGCACCCAAACACTCTTAGGTTTTTCACAGAAGGCTTAGAGCCTATCCACACCTCATGGGGTGTCATGCCTTGCCTTACAAAATGCCAAAGGTGCTTTAGGAAGCAAAGACACTTGTAAATCAAATCCCAAGGCATTTCGTTAGAGTGACGCACTTTTTGCATCTTCACCAACATTCACTTCAGCAAAGGCTGACGTCGCACCCTTTTCACGCTCACCCCATGCAACTGTGCTAACAGACTTGACAATGACTGCAACCACCCACAATCTCCTACAGACGACACATCCACTTTGTACTTTCTTCATCTGCACACCTGTAACATTGTGTATATATACTGAATACCATTTGCGTATTCAGATTGATTGAGAAATAAAAAACAAGTGTGTGTAAATTTAGCATCAGAAGCTTATCTGAGATAGATGAAGTAGATGCCTTGCGCATTGATTCTTTATTGTCAGTAATAGGTTTCATTCATTGAATTAGCTTTGTAGAGCACACGATTTCGTCCTCTATTGTCTTGTGCTCTACCGCATATTGACATGTATAATTGTTATACTTAATCTGATAACAGTTCTTTGTTCTGCGTTCAATCTTGTGTCATAATTGTTATGCTTACCTTTCATTCTGACTGACTTTCTAGTTGCTCAATCTGGTAATCTGTTTTAGCGAGTTAATATTAGTCTAGTTGTTAATGACTAATATTTAGTCTTGCCCTTCGTAAATCATTCACGACTGATTATTAGTCGAGCTCAATCGAGCTCTTCACGAATCATTCGCGACAAATAATTTGTCTAGCTATTCACGGCAAATGATTCTTGTAGTGTTTTATCAACGTTTGGCTACGTAATCAGAACGACCGTGATTTCTATCACTAACGTTCTGTTCGTTTCTGATAGGCATAGTCATGCTTAGGGAAAGAGTCATATAGCTCATTCCGCTGCGCACGAACACTTTCCGTTTGAGTTCGTTTCTCGTTCGCTTCTTTTTCATGTTCGTTTTCTTTTTCGAGCTATTTTTGTTTCTCACCTACGACACACCCTCTCCACACTCAAGTAGAGAAAAGATGGAGACCAAACTAGGTGTAGAAGCTCTCAATCTCATCAAAAAACTTAGTGTAGAATGACTCTCTCTCTCTCTCTCTCTCTCTCTCTCTCTCTCTCTCTCTCTCTCTCTCTCTCTCTCTCTCTCTCTCTCTCTCTCTCTCATAGTAGCTTGAGTTCCAAGAGGAGATGTCATCATATAATATGATTGGATCTCTTACATAGCACCTCTAATTTTGATTGGTCCATTGAGTTGTCACTCCTTACATATGATTGGACCATTTTTGTGCATCTCTCTCTTTTGATTGGTCACATGACAACATTACAACATCAGAAGACATGTCACTAGCCCTCTATTATCATGCCAAATGTCAAAGGCCTACACTACCTCGAGCTAAGTCAAAGCTACTTTTGGCCTAATCACCTACTAACATGTGTGGTATTTTTGGCATAAGACCCCTAAAACTCAAGTGTAAGGCCTTTTGACTATTCAAACTCAACATAAAGGAAGCAAATTGATTATGCCTACCCTCCACACCTGGGAACATGCTCCACACATGTGAAATTTACATATGTGCATAAAATTCCAATATACTCAAGCTAGATTTTGTCTATTCTTCACATTAATGGGCCAAGATTTTGACTTTTTATGAGATGTAGCACATCCAACATCTTTATTGGCTTTTTGATATGGGCCATAAGCAACAAGATTCGTATTGAAAATTTTAATCCATGTGATGTCAATCTTCAAAAGTCATGATTGCATTTTTGTTTCACAGACCTCATGTCTAAAAAAATTTTGTAAAAAAAATGATCTTGATAAATAAAGAGTAAAATGTGAGATGGGGATATTTCTATTCTGTAGGCAAGTGCACACCTTCATCCAATTGTGGAACATGATCAGAAGGTGGTGCATTGATATCTCCACTTGATGGAATTTTTTCACTGTTGGATCAGGGTGGCGCCTTGCTTGAACCCTCGGTCACGAATACGAGTACACTCCTAAACTATCTCTCCCATTGTTTACATTGATCTATTGTAGATACATGAATAATAAATATGTACAAACATCAACCTTTGCCCAAACCAATGCACTTCAAGAATGAATAGTAGAATGTCACTACTATCTTTTACATTGAATCTAAAGTAGAGCCATGAGTAATTATCACCAAAAACATGTTAGTTTGTGGTGAAGTTGATGTACCAAGGGCAATCTTGGCAGAATTTGATGCAATTGGAAGAATAAATAGTAGAAAGTGTTGCTGAAGTTTTATTTGATTGAGAGCTAGATAAGGCAATTAGTTGGAGTTAATGGTGGCACAATCTTTTCTGATTTCGCCTTGCGTGCCAGTCAGGACTCCAATGTTACCCATCTTGCCTATGGCAGCAACAAATGCTCTGAAAAATGCTGTCTGATTTTGGCTGAAAGTTATCACTGAATTCCTTGTTCTCGTATCATTGAAGAGAGTCTGATCAGATGTTAGGCATCCCCTCCCTTCCCTCAGATTCTGATAGTAAGCATTGTCGAAAAGGAATGGTGTACTTGGATCTAAGGCAATCACTATCGATGGATCTGATGAGCTAGCATTCTGGGGACATTGTTGTTTGAGAGTTTTTGCGAAAGTGGTGTTGATGGATGGATCAGTAAGGCCGGGCTTACCACTGAAATTATACAATCGGCCATAGATCTGGTCACAATGTGTGAATCCCAAGCTATGAGCACCTGTTGCAACATTCATATGGTTAGTATGAATGAGCTTTCTGAACAAAACAAATCAAATTGAGCTCTCAATCAGCTCCTCAGGAGCAATTCTCATCTGATACCCTAGTTTCACTGGACTCAGTTATAAGCTGACATGGTTGCAGCTATGCACTTTTTCTCCAGACATAGATTTTGAGGTGAGCTGATAGAATGAAGTAGGTGTAGAGTAAGCATATTATACCACTAAGAGCAATCATATCTGTTCGGCTTAGATTGTGATCAGTGAAAGTCTTTGTTAGCTGGTCGACATGAAAATCTGCACCGGGTAAGCCTCTTTCGGCATCCGCTGCCAGTGAAATTCTACCATCTCGTCGTCCTTTTGTGACATTCCACCTAGGACCTCCAACCTAGCCGCAGAGCAACAAAACACATAGTTAGAAAGATGATGAGAATAATACATGAGGTTTCAGATTGTACTATTTTTTGTGTTAACTTGGGACTAGGCGATGGAAAACGATATTGGATACACCCACCATATATAAATAATCAATGCAACTGTTATCGCTGATCAGCGTTAGTCCTTATTTATTCCAATATGAGCAATTTTTATACACTTAAGAAAGCTCTGGTTTTAGACATTTAGTAATTGGTTCTAAAAGAACTCTGGTAAACAGACTCGTCACATGATCTATTCCAAGATATATCGCCATATCTGCAAGGCTGCAGCTATTACAGTGTTCAAACGGGAAATAGTTCTAGAGTAGCGTTCCTAGTTAAGTAAGCAGACAAATATATTTCCGTAACTTCTCATCAGACACACATGAAGGAACGATAAGTTCGCAGCCTTGCTGATATTTGTTCTGAGGTTTTCGTGATGAAGAAGCTTACCATTGCAACTAAATCTCGCGTAGCCACTGCTAAAATATCCGCGCATGACACCACCCCAGGACACTGCATCTCCACTGCAGCTTTGGCCTTGAAAACCATGTCAAGTGCATCGCCTCCCAGTGACAGATTTTCCTCTGCATCTCGCTCTGCTTTATTGTCAGGGGTTGACGAGATGAGCACGGATGCATCACAGCCCTGAACAAACAGGTCATACAAATACGTTCAGTTCAGTATTTCAGTAGTTTTGGACTTTATGCCAGTTCGAAATTCAAAATTTCTTCCACACCTACATTCTCTTGAGTTCCTAATTCCTAAAGTTTGTAGAAGCTCCAACCAAGAGCACTGTCTATTTGAACGCGTATGACCTCATTTCAGGACCTTAGATCAAGCACATCTCCAAATTCCAAGACAATCAGTATTTTTTCATTAACTCCCTGTATACTCGAAGAATTTTCATAAAAAATTATTTCTATTCGCAGTACACGTGCCAATGGTAACATTTAAACTGTATCTTGATTCATGAATTACTATTCTGATTAAGATCATGGAATCGAATTAAGTAGACATATGATAACTTCTATTGTATGCATGCATGGTAAGATCTCAGAGGATATTACAGTAGTACAGTTGAGCCTTGGGTAGCCTTTCTTTCCCAAGTTAACAAATTATAATGTATATAATTTCTTAGTATTCCTTTAAAGCATATCTAGAAAGTAGATATCTCTAACTACTCCGATGTGTGAGCTACGGGGAATGCGATCATAAGTTACGGTCGCATGATAATTTGTAGGAATAAACAAACCGAATTGAAGGAAGAAATACGCCTCAACAGTAACAATCTCTCTCGCTCTCTCGCTCTCTCTCTCTCTCTCCCTCTCAGCTCTCTCTCCCACACATCCGTCCATCCATTTGGATTGTTACATTGGCTGAATACTCGCATCTCTGAGCCCGGCCACATGCATATGAGAGCGACAGAGATCACAGAGCCGGGCTACATGGGAGACGATCGGGATACATAAAGGCCAAGTGTGTGTGTGTCTGTATATTGAGAGAGAGAGAGAGAGAGAGAGAGAGAGAGAGAGAGAGAGAGAGAGAGAGAGAGAGAGAGAGAGAGAGAGAGAGAGAGAGAGAGTACCCGAATAATGCAGTCATGAAAGTAAAGTCTCAGTGTGGTAGCAGTAACAATTGATCCTACAGCCTTGAACTTGGCTTTTGCAACCTCTTCTATGATAGCCTCCATCGTGGGACAAGAAACGTTGTAAAAGTCGGAAGTCAAATTGCTATATGCTGCCGGTGTAAGTTCTCCCATCAATAACACCACGAAGAAGAATAACAACCGCATACGCCAGTCTGAAGTCCGAGCAGGCTCCATCCTCGCCTTTGTTGCCATTACAGGATGAACCCACCTTGCAAAATGCTACCAGCTACTTGATAAATGTAGCATTGAATCGCATTCCACACAGATAATTGATCAAAAAAGTGAAATTCTATCTGTATTCCTCGCCTATGTTGCCATTACAGGATGAACCCACCTTGTAATAGGCTATCTACTTGATAAATTTCGCATCTAATTGGTCTCCTCTCAAATAGTTATAGCATCAAGAAAGTAAAACTCTTTCTGTCCTCCTCAACACACCTTGCAAAATACTATCAGGTACTTGATGATTAAAACATGGAATCACTTTCCACACAAGTAGTTGATCATGAAAGTATGCTTCTATCTGTTGTCCTCAGTGAAGGAGGACACCCAATCTGGAAATTCTAAAGCTTTCCTTCAACAGGGATGAAACTGCAGCTTTTCTTTTGATGATGGATACAATTTATAATCACTCACTATCTCCAAGGGACAGATCTAGAATCCATCCCATGAAACACATCATAATTAAGATCTAGAAGCAACAACACTACAACCCAAAACACAAAATATTCTTCCAGACAATTGAAGACAAGAGTTGAGAAAAAAAAAAACCATCAATTGATAACCATCATTTTGATTCCAGGGTGGAGTAGGAATCTGTAAAGGCATAGATAAGCTGGGAGACTTCACTGTGGAACCTTTGGGCGGCCTAAAACTTACAACAGCAACCTTTTGCTTAGAAAGGAAACGCCATAGAAGGAATATCACTAAGCCGGCAATCTAACTAATAAGCAATATTATATACATCTATGTGTGTATATATACATATAGTTATGGCTAATCAGGGTCAATGGGAACCAGTTAAGCAATATTATACACATCTATGTGTCTATATTATATACATGTAGTTATGGCTAATCAGGTTCAGGAGCAAAGGGTAATGTCCTGGAATTCCAAACATGAGTTGAAGGGTTGCATACCCCATCCCCTCCATTTGACATAAACCAAAAGGCATTAAAGGGTGATTCAAGGGCTTAGGTATAAGGGGTTGCTTCTTCCCTCCATTTGAGGGCCCGCACAAGGCAGGAGCCGAGGGATGGCACGAGAATTAGGGGAGACCCCCATTCTAAAGCCTCAACATGCGTAAAGCATAGGTCATTATTTTTCCATGCAATAAATTCTAGGAAAACAGTAGACATTTTTGTCTTGAAAAACCCGAGAACTTTTCCTCACATGAATTGGGAGAAAATTCAATCCCTAAAAACCCGGAAAATAACAAGTAAAAAAGTTTACCATTGAAGAATGTAACTTTTTTCAACTGAAAAGTGACAATTAAAGGGGGAGGGATCTTCCAGGGCCAGATGATCTCCCATCTCTAAACCGGGATCTCCCAGCCAAGGAGATAGAAAAATCTTAAAACAAAATTAATGGCCAACCTAGCTTTATGTACTTGTGTGGCATCTAGAGTTAAATCCTTCATGCAATTTTGACCCTTCTTCAGTGAAGTTGAAGTAGAAGCTATCACCTATTCACTAATTTGGCTCTAAGAGTTGGCTTGCAAAAATTCTTAGGTGATTTTGAAAATATGTCTTCACCCGTTCATGCCCTTGCATAAATTTTGAGGTGAAGTTAATATCGTATGTTCTCAAAGTTGCCTTGCACAATTGTTTTCATATTCTACAAAATAAAGTTATTGTAATATGAAACCAAATTATAAAGCTTCGTTCTTCAATTGTGTCTCCGGCTTTGATTATTCAATGATGGGAAAACCCATCAATGTACAACTAGATGAAAGCGAAAGATAATTCTTCAATAGCAAGAGGAATTAGCTTGGGTGTATTATGTAGCATGTTGTAATTTGACTAGAATTACAAAATACACTAGACTAGTTGTAATTAGCTTGAGGCCTACTTTTCAAGTTGCTTATCAAAATGATGATTTTGATTAAATTTTGCACATCATTAGTGTTGACTTTCACAAAATTTTCAAATCTTTACATACACTCAAAATGAACCTCCCCCTCCTCAAACTCAAGAGTGGAGTTCAGAAGTTGGCCAGAATAAGGATTCAAGGACATCACGTTAATCTAGATGCTAAAAGTTGGTGGGAGTGTACAATCAATCGTGATTGAGGACTAAAGGCCCACCATCACCCAAGACTGGAGAAGCTTAGTGATACTACATAGGTTTGAAGTTGGCTCCTCCCTTGGATGAAAGTTGGGCCTTGACTTAACCCTCATTCAAGTAAGAGTTAAATTTACACTCTTAATATTCGTGGCAAAAATATATTCAAGATTCAAGAATATCAAATTCGTCTAAATGCTAATTTGACCTGTGGTGGCTGGCCCATCGCTTCAACCTGATTCACAAAACTCATGCCACACTGGTGGAGGTGGGGGCAAGGCTAGATATCTATGCAAATTTTGTGTAAATCTTCAACACATGGAAGTTCTGCGCAAATTCTTGATAAGGTGCCTTTACGATTGACAACAAACCTATATGGACAAACATGTGTGGATCTCCCATGTGTGTTCGTCATAAGGACCTATGTCACTATAACAAGGACAATTTATGCAATATTTTTCACTTTTTTTGTATTTTTCTGCCATACATGGAAAATTTGAATATTTAATACCAGGAGATGGTGCTAGATGTCTTCAAAGACGAGGACATATGAACTAATTGAGTGTGTGTTGGTTTAACTCTTTGTCATTTTTTAATAAACCCTTGTCATGTGCCATTATGACTTTTGACAAGTTTTTCCTTAAATATATGCTTAAATTTACATTCTTAGAGCCTCCTAGAAATTCATCTACCAAGTCTAATCCATTTTTGTGAAAGTCGTATCAATAAAGATTTTTACAGACATAATCAAATTATGCATCCACTCAAACAACAAAGAGATGATTTCAACAAGCGAAATTAGTTCTATATATTCAACTTTGAACAGTAAAAAATATTGGAGGTGTGAAAGCTATCCCTAGATCTAACTCATGGACAACCCAATGTGGCAAACCTCAATACTAAACACTATTAATTTGGACACCACTCGTATTAATAGAGTAACTCCATACCCTCTTCCATACGGTAGAAACCAAAATCAACATTGGCATTCATCAATCCCTCGAACAATACCTATGGCGTCACATACATCCATAACTCACTTCAAGTCTAGGAGATGTCTAGTTCTAGTATTGGACCAAATATGACGACTCTCAATAGAGACATGCATAAATTAATGATCTAAGATCATCCCCATGCCCTCCACCATTATAAATAACCACAACCCATGATGATTCACATTGGTGCATGTAACCAGGATTGAACTATTCATAACAACACAAAGCGCACTAATCTCCGATTTTTCATTCATTTACTATCTTTGAGGGAACGATAATTTTTTATACTGTATTAAATCTGTGCAATTAAGGAGAACTCAGTTACAACATATGAGTTCATCTTTTGGTGCCAGTGCCGAGGATGGTAAGTGCCAATTCGAGATTGGAGAAATATCTTGGAAAAGGAAGAGAATTCACCGAAAACTGTTTGTTTTACATAATTTGTGAGTCATTTGAATTCATCAAGAAAAATCGTGTGCATAGGATATACAGAATTCTTGGGTGTGTATTTCTCAGTGGGGAAATTAACTCAATTCATTAGTGATTGTATCCCAGGGCGCTCAATTGGATATCGGATCCTAATGGTAAACTGAACTTTTGAGATTCAGCTGAGTTGGTTGGACATACACTTCAATGTACCTTAAGGATTAAGTATGGGATTAGATACCAGTGAATTATGATTGATGAATCATAAGATTTTAACTATTTGTGATTGACAAATCATAAACAGATACGTATATATTATGAGTGTATGATTTCTAATCTTTACTCCAATTTTTTATTGAGTTCTATGGATCTCACATGCATTTCTCATTAAGTAAATTGCATTTCTCATTAAGTAAATTGTGCTTATGAGGAGATTTGCTTACTTTAGTGGATTGTATTCTACTAACAAATTGTAGTCTATAAGTGCTTGTGTACAAAGTTCAGTCTATATCTCCATATTTATAGGAGACAAATAAATCTAGCCGGCAAGACCGATACATCTCATGTCATATCTTGGAAGACAAATAAGTATGAAGGAGAAACACCGACATCTGAAACAAGTTTTACTTCAAATGAACTATAATTCCAATCACATATACATTATAGTCTAGAGCATTCAATTTATACATGAGCTATTTTCAATTAGATTTTATAATTTGGTAACCTCTTTTACACTCCCTTAGTTTAAGGTTAGGGGATAGCTAACCACATTTAAGTAGGGAGATAACATGCTTCCTTAAAGACATTTCTGTCCTGAAAAAAATGAAAACCAAGAAACCTCTTCTTTAAAATCTCAACCATTTTCTAAAATTCATCATTTTTTATCTACCTAACCAACGACTCAAAAAATATATGATTTCTCAATCAAAGTTTTTCTTATGTCATAAACTTGCTTGGTCTCTAAAGGTATATTGGAGGAGATGTCCTCTACTTGTTTCAATTCATCTCCAAAAGAATGTGAATTGTGTCCCCTTCATATAAGCTTAGTAAGTCGTATACTTACATAAAACATAAGATGCACCTTCAATCTATCAAGAAGTTCTAGCTTATAAGCCAAAGAGCCACCCCACTTCAGCATTCTCAAAGGTTCATAGTGCTTTGAGGATAATTTGTGATACTTTTCAATTTGCATTATCTTTGAGACCTTTGGTATCTAGAGATACAACTAGTCGCCTTCCTAAAACTCATGATGAGCCTTCTTCATATTCACATAACTTCTTGCTCTATTATGAGCATAATGGATATTCTCACATGCTAGCTATAACATTTATTGCTCAAGAAATATTCTACTTTTTATATCTAATCCCATTAGAGTTTCTATGGCAATTATTGTATAATTTTAATTTGAAAACTGTATGAAAGTATCAAGGGTTGTATGCAATGGTAGAATGTTCATGAATGTTGTAAAAACACTCAATCAATGGAAGTTACTTATTCCATTGAGATCTTTAACTACTAGATACATAGGTTGCGAGAATATCTTCCATCATCATATTGGTCCTTCTGCTTGACCATTCGATTTAGGCACTACAACATTTTGGAACTGTTTTGAGGAAAATTTTGAGGTTTCCTCAAAGAAAAAAGTAAAAAATATAAACAGCTTCCGTATTTACACACATTATCTACGTTGAAACCAACACCTCAAAATATACAACACCCATGGTTTTTCTCACCACACATTTTTCAAAGTAAAGGCATGCAAACAAGACTTATTCCAAGGTACATAAAGAGGGTTATTTCAAAGTCCATATCTCTAGTTATTTTGAAGTCCATGTCCGACTTTTCTTCGAGGCCTATTTAGAGGTGCCAATAATTCAAAAAAAAAGGGCAAAATGGTGCCAATATACTGGTTGACTCCATCCAACTTTAGGAGTCTATTCACCACTTTTTATGAAGTTGGTGAGCAAAAACAATTATAGGTAGATTCGCGCAATCAAATTAAATATGAAAGTCTAAAACAAGTTTTAAATATATCAAAAAAAAAAAGTAGTCCTTCCAAGTTCAAAAATATATTTATAACTTCTCTACAAAATTATTGTCATATGAACTGAAATGATAAACGCATATGTATAAAAAAATATGAATTCTAAATAGATCTAGGTGAGTCCCTTTTGGACTCCTGGCCACCGCCACCTGACTCTACATCCTATTTTTAAAGTGGGGATTGTAGTGCATACACATGGGCGACAAACATGAGATAGTGGTGAGTTTATGAAAAGAGAGAAATGTGGCAAGAGTGAGAGATTGCATGAAGTAATAAAGTTTAAATCAATGCCTTACCTCAGCACCATGCAATGGATTCTAACTCCTTGCATCTCCAATAATTTGAGGAGGGAATGAGTATTGTTTCGATACGCATACTGTTACGGCCATATTTAGTTAAGGAAATGGAATAATCTTAATATGGTAAGCCGGCCCTTCAGTGTTCGAGATTGTTGGTCACGCCGAGATTTAATTCCATGTCCAGGCCTGTATGTGACTAATCACCTTGAGAGAATCCAGACGCTCTCATTGAGACATATGGAGTAGTGCATGTATGTGTGACTGATATAGGCATGAGGGTTGCATGGGAGGTGTGATCTATTTATAGTTGGATTGCATGGGGGTTGCATGGGTTCATGCACAGGACTCTACTCTTTAAGATTGAGGTAGAGATTCTTTTGTCGACAACTTTTGCTTCAGGTTACCAGTTGCTCTATTCTCCTCAAGCATTCACATGGCATGGCTTGGGGGCTAGATCCAGGATTGGTTTGGTTGGGAGGTGTTGCTCCTACATGTCTCATGTTGTGTTCTCCTATCCGCATCTTAATGGTTTTCCCTAGTGGTCTTTACACATACTCATAATCCTCTTGGGTGCGAGACTGTCATACCACCGATTTTTGCATAAATCAAAAAGATTGTGATTAGAAGTTTAATAGTTAAATACATAAATGGCATAGCGTAAAAATGTAAACCCAAAAAATTGAATGTCATTAAAGTCAAATTGAACTTATTTAAGTACGTGACTTATGAAGTAAGTATGCATATGTCTCACGTCGTTGTTGCCCATATGAATAGACTGAAGCCACACTTTAGCAGCATCTTGTTGCTGCTTGAATTTTTATGGGTTCCCTTGAAATTCCTTTTTGGCATACTTCCAATCTTCTTTATTTACATGAGAGGTCCTGGCTGTTGTAGCTCTCACTACATCTTGGATCTCCGATTTGCGGTGGCTCATTACCACTCCCATGTGATGCAGCATGTACATGGAGTCAAATTGTAAATGGGGATGAAAACTCAATGTGCAACTGGTGAATTATGTACTTGTTTGTACCAATCTTGAAATATGTTTTTTTTTTAAAATTACGTATATGAGTTGTTTCATGTGAGCGATGATATGAGCCCAACGCTCATCCTATACAAATCTATGTCATATGGCAGGTTGTCAACAGTTGTGGAGAGAAATGAGAGGGGGGGAGAAGAGGGTGGGGAAGTATCGAGGGGAGAAGTGATGAGAGGAGTGGAAATAGTGGGAGAATCAAAGAAAAGATGACAAGATTGGCTTGGTAAGAGGAATATAGATTGATTGGGAGTGGCTTGAAAGCAAGACCTGGAGTGGCCTGATAACAGAGACCATAATGTTGTCATGGACTCCCAAAAGGGAAAATAAAATATGGAATAGTGGGTCTATATGAAGAGAAGAGATGAGGAGTGAATGTAGGAGTGTTGGCTGATTTTGATGAATCCCCAACGGACAGAGCAACTCAAGAGCACCTCTCACCTTAGACCGAGGAGGTCTCTGAGAAGACCAGACTAATGAAGACTGAGAGCCGAGTATGAGAGCCGAGGAATACTATTTAGTAAAGACAAGTAAGAACTGTGTAAGCCTCATGGTGAATCCCAGAAGATGGAATGACCATGTAGGAACTAGTATTTCTAAGCAAATGTAATAAATGCAAGTAGACCCCTCTTAAAGAAAGTAAAGTGAGCCACCTTTTGATGGTGACCTCTAGTAGAGAGCATTATTCCACTTGTAATTTGTGAAATGTGAAAATTCCACTAGGATGCCACCTAAGTAGCTCTCTTGCTTATTTAAGAGACTCCCTCTTTGTGAAGAGGAGTTTTTTGTGATTTGTATCAACTCCATGCTGAAATGAGAAGAGCCTTCACGAGTTTGGTGCAACCATTGAGCTCCTTGATCATGCTTGTTTCTTGAATGATGCATTTATGATCTTGCCCTTCCCTCCTTTTGTGTGTGGTTGTGGACTGTAGAGTGGATTAGATTTGCTATTTTATAGAGTGGATTAGCTTTCTTGCTTTCTTGTGGATTAATGTACAAACCAGCATTCAGGTAAACCTAACTAGGGTTGATCTGTGGCGTGATTCTTGCATATCTCTATACAATCCAGTTCTTGATGTTCTTGGGATGTCCAAAAATCAATAGACTGGTTGGTTTCTTGATTCTTGGACTTCTAACGTGCTGTAGTTTAGTTCTTGTTTCTTGTTTATCAGTTTATACAAATGTAGCTCAGTTCAGTGTAGTGTAGGCTCTGATTCCAATCCGTTTTTAGAGTAAGTAGCAGTAGAAACTACTAAACGTTCATTGGTTTACATGCTGATCTGTGATTGAGTGTTCTAGGCTTGCATCATCTATGTAGAATGTAAGTGCGTTCAAGAGTGACGTCCCTGAGTAGTCCTCTGATAGGCAGGACAAAGAAAATCTATACTACAACTTCTACCTATTTCCTTCTGCCTGGTTTGGCATCGTAAAATCAAGAAACCGTCTAACGAATGTCTTTGAGCCAGGTAACAGGCAAAAACGGTTCTGAAAAAGTGGCCAGAATCGAAGTAAACAACAGGTCCTCTGGAGCAGGGGATCTGTCAACACCGATATTATTTATTTACAATATGTTGGGAATACCCCCAACAACTTCAAAGTAAGCTTGATTAATGATAAAGCGTCAAGTGATGCCCATAACAGACACTCTATGTTCCAAACCTCGCCAAAAATCTTCTATCAGTGGATTGCCTAATAGATCAAGGTTATAAGGTTGAGTTCTACAAAAATAGGTGCTTAGTAAAAGATACAAGAAGAACTTTTCTATCATAGCAAAGGGGACAAGAGTCGAAAATAAGCTATATGAATTGGAGACTACATTTTCGGCTACATCTACACTTAGTATCTCAAGATAAAACGATTTGTGGCATGAGAGCTTTGGACACTTGAACTATAGGAGTTTGTTTACATGATGCAGAAATGGTTCAAGGATTGCCATGCATTGTCACTTCTTCAGGTGGTGCAAAGCTTGCATCTATGGTAAGCAATCACGGAAAACCTTTAAAGACACCATAAAGAACCTGGATGATCATTATGTAAAAACAATTTTTGTTGGCTATTAGAAGTTGTATAATCCTGCTACGTCCAAAATATTCACTAGAAAGGATGTTACTTTCTTTGAATATTAGTTTATCGATTATCAACCTAAATGGCAAGAACAAAAGCACAGTTGATTTTTCTGCTCAGAATCTTGATGAATATCAAAATATGATTTCGTTTCTTTCAAGCAGCCAGCCTATACAGATTGATTTAGAAGAAGAACAAGAAGCTGCAACTCAGGAGCAACCAACCTAGCATCAAATTGCAACTAGAGGCACCTCTTAGAAGGTCTACAAGATTTCGAATTCAGCCTATCAGATTTGTTAATGAGGATGCTTATTATCTTTCACAAGAGCCAATCACAATTCATGAAGCACTCACACAGACTGATTCTGACCTTTGGAAGGAAGCCATGACAACTCTATGATGAAGAACAACACTTGGACTATCACTAAATTGATTGTAGGTAGAAAAGATCATTGATTGCAAATGGATATTCAAGATGAAGTATACCGTAGATGACAACATCGACAGAAGGAAGGCTCGACTAGGGGATAGGAGATTTTCACAAATCCCAACATTGATTATTTTGAAACTTTCAACTCAGTGGTCAGGCACTCCTCAATCAAATTGTTGTTGCGGCCAACTTTGAGGTGCATCAATTGGAACACGATGACATTTGTTTTGGGACTTTGACCTGAAAAAGAGTAATCTTTTTTGGTGTTTTTTAATGGTCCTAGTTTTAGGCCAAAATCATGGATTTTTTCAATAAATCTCTAAATTTTGTTTTTAAGAAAAGCCAAAAAAATGCATATTTTAAATAAAGAACTACAAGTTTTTTGTTGCAAACTTCATAAAACCATCATAACTACAAAAGAAACAATAATTCAAGAGAACAAATGATTTTTGAAACTCGAAATCCCATTGAAATACAAAATAACTTAAATAATATTTGCACATTCTTTTTTTTTAAAGCACATTTTTTAAGGAATTTTCACTGATGCTTCTAAATTCAGAACTTGACATATTCTCAACACTCTCGTTTTCAGCTGATGAAGTGGAAGAGCTTGATTTGAGTCGATGGAATGTTAAGCAAAAATTGAACTCCTTCAAGAGGTAGCCACGAAACTGAATTTGAAAATAGTTTGCCCCATAAAAATATAATGTCTGATTTGATGCATTTGATTTTAAACCGGTGCTGAAAGCTAATATCATTTATCTTAGCTACGCATCGCTCTGTTTCGTTGGACGCCTTAACATAATCACGAAAATCATATGTGTGTCTGATTAATGACACGTTTGGCTTTGGCACATTACCGATTTTTTATATTATAATTTACGAATTTAGCAAGGCCAATTTATAAACTTAAAATAGTACCTTAATGGACAAAGGAAGCCTCAGATGCATTTAAGAAATTGAAAAATGCATTGATCTTCCTCACTTTCCATATTGAGTAGTCTGTAGAATTTAACCTCTCACTTGGTTCAAGAAGGAATCCACCAATGGACCCCATCTTCCTAATGAGTTGTACTACATTGTACTTCTTGGCCCTTCCTAAATTCTTTTTTAGAATTTTCTCACTTGCAACTCACTTGGAATTCACAAAGATTTAAGTAGCAAGATCCCCTTGATCTTGATTTACTGAGAACACTTACAAACGTTTCTACAAAACAATGCTCAAGAAAATTGGAATTGATTTGAAGCTAGAAACTCACAAAGGTTTCATTTGTTTTGGTTACCTCAAATTTGACTTCTAGCCCTTTCTTTGGACTTCTAGTCATGTCCCTCACACTCCCTCACGAAGATGGAATGGAGATAAGATAAGATTCTATCAAGAACTATCAAATCAAGTCAAAATTTCAAGATTCTGGACAAAAACATGACTAAATCTCTCTCCCTCTTCTTGATGGTTCTTCGAGACCTGTAAAACACATTTAAAGGGCTTGAACTAAGTCTCAAATAGTTAGATCTCATGACACTAATCCAAATCTAATTGATGACAAACAAACTTTGATGCTTTTTCTAGAATTAGCACCAAAAACTCATCAAGATGATGTAATTATTTACAGGTCTTTTGGCCTTTTATTGTTGTAACAGTAGATATCTAACCATTTACGATGGTTGATATTCAAATAGACGCTCTGTTTCCATGGTCGAATAATTTCTATTCGCAAATTATTCACGACAATCCATGTCTTCATCTCAGCTTCGTGTTTTGCGAATTGTTCGCGACATTTTCGTCTTTTGTGAATTGTTCGCGACAGTTTGAGCTTGAAGAAGAAATTCAAAATATTTCACAAACTGTTCGCGACAATTTTGCGACATCTGAGGTTTGAACAAGAAACAGAATATTTGACGACAAGATTCTATTCGAGAATCTTTCAAGCTTCAAAAGAAAGCCACGAGCTTCTACAAGAAACTTTTTCGCGAATCTTTTGAGTTGACTGCAAGATAAATTTCACCTGGTCGAGATCTCAACGGATCACTTCGGTTGAGAATTGAACGCGGGACTCGGTCGAGATTATAAGTCAAGACTCGGTCGAGAGTTTACGTGTGGTTTCAGGTCGAAATGAAATGGGATTTGGCCCGGTCCAGAGACATGAGTCGTGGGAATGTGAAGTCTTGGTCAAGAACAGAGTCAGACACTCGGTCGAGACTAGAGTGGTGGACTCGGTCGAGATGGTGGGCGTGAGACTTCAAAAACTTGTTTGCCAACACAGATTGGATAATTTTGTAAATATGTGTGTCTGTGTAGTGGTGGAAATGGCGCCAAATGTTCACAGATTCCTGCTACAAATCTGTGAATACGATTCTCTTATGCTCTTCTTGGTTTCATTAACTTTGAAAACCAGGTGTTTCTGCACGTACCAGGAAGCTGGTTCATTAGGATCAATCTTCTTAGTTTGAACCGGTTCAGGCAAAAGGATTTCATAGTTTACTCAAACACGTTCTCAGCCCTGTCAGTGGGATGATTAGGATTCGTTCACTCCAACTACATGCATACACATTCACACGCAACCAAGACTCGTTCACAAACAGATCATCGTTTCAAACAAGTGAACTGTCGCGAACGAATTTGTTTTGTTGTCACGAACGATTTTGTTTCTTTGAATTTTCTTTTGTGCGGAAACTCACAGAAACCTAGATACGCGACTATAGATCACAGAACAGATTTCATTCTAACAATCAAGATAGCGGAAGACAAGGAGATGCACGAAATAGAGCAATCAAATTATCAGTTTAATTTTTAGAGCAAAATAGTCAGTGTCTCGCTCGTTGGCGGCCTAACGCTCTGCTCTTTCGTTGTATTCTGCTCGTTGACAGACTTTCATGCACAGCTGTTTCATTTTTCTTCTTTTTCTTTTCTGCTCTACTCTCTATGTCTCATTGTATTTATTTTGATCCAGAAGAATAGTTTATGTCTGCACTGCATGGAATTTACAAGATAGCTAAACAAAGAATCACAAGAGTACTAATCAACTAATCAGTTACTCTCCATTGTTGCTTAAGACTCCAAGCCCGTTGAGCTGCCAGCTGGCAGCACGAAAGATTCTCTTTTGTTTCTTTTTGTTTATTTTCGTCTTGAATTGCTTTGCGGTTTTTGCGGTCAAGGAGATATGTTTGATTTTCACGAATGGTTCACGAATTGTCGTCCCTCGTTCGTCTTGGAAGCACATTGACTTTCGTGATTTGTTTGATCTTCGCGAATCGTTTGATCTTCGAGTCAAGGCACGTTGACTTTCGCGTCGTGGCAAAGTTGCAGGAGTTCACCATTTCTGACACTCCCTCTTGAACCTTGCAGCGTTGCATGTTTAATCCAATTGTCTTTCTTTGCTTGGCGAAGAGCAGCTTGTCGAGCGGCTTCGTGAGTAGATCTGCAATCATGTCTTCAGATTTTATGTACTGGACTTGGAGCTCTCCTTTTGAGATTAAATCTCGAATGTGATTGTACTTCAAAGGTATGTGTTTTGTCTTTGAATGGAAGACAGGATCCTGGGACAGATAAATGGCACTATGAGAGTCCATCATTATCATGCATACTCCTCCTTGTGGTATCCCGATTGCCTCCAACATCATCTGTAACCACAATGGTTGAACAAAACTCCTTGAATGCATTGGATATGTATTCACCACCATTGTCAATTCTAAGCTTTTATTTTTCTTCATGTCTAAAACTCAACATGCTCTTTGCAAATCTTGAAATGAAAGGCTTCAAAGTGTGTTTCATGAAATATACAACACCTCTTCCTTAAATAGTCATCAATGAATCTATTAAAAAATTTAACATCAAATAATTGCATGCTTCAATGGGTTGTGAATCAACAACATTGTTATTTAATGTGTTTTTTTTTTTTGGTTTTGTGTTGGTGTTGAAGATACTTGATTTTCAATCCCTTTTCCACTACCAAAGCAAACCCTCCACCATTTTCATTTGTATTAGCCTTTGGAGGAGCTAGAGGTCACTCTAGTGGTATTTTACTTCTAGCGCTACATTTACTCCACAATCCATGGCATTGGAAATTCCTTCAAACTTTGGTAATGTTTCAAATCCACATCTCTCTCTCTCACGCACACATGAAACAAGGCTAGGCAAAAAGTAGGGCCCAACACCCGCAAACCAATCAAGCAAATTTGAAAAGGGATAAGGGGGGGAGTCATCTGCAAGGCAAGGGGCTAGCCAAATGGGGGTAAGTCGAATGGTTCAACCGCTTATAACCACTTAGCATGTTTCGACAAACTATCCCATGTGAAACTGCCCTAAGATATATTCCTATTCACATTACAAGATGATCTAACACTTAGCATACTCTATTTATAAACACACTTGTTGGAGCCCCTCTTGGTCGTTTTATTCTAGTGAGTTTCAAAGTATGTTTATACTCCAAAAAGCATCTAGCTCAATCCTATTAAAATACATGAGCACAAAAAGCCCAAACCTCTTGTGCCCTAGGCTTTTCACTATTATAAGATAAATTTGCATGAAAATGGAGTGGAAGGAAGGCCACAAATGCTCCACTCACATTGGTGGAGGCTACTTCTCAACTATTAGATGACTATGAACACTTTCAAAAGTTGTCATTTAACAATGAATAAAGGTTTGGAACAATTTATTCAAGATTTTCATGAGTACATGAATCCACTTTATAGTGACATTCCACCAAAGGTACAAATGTTAATGTTTATTGATGGGTTACCAAAAGATTACCAAGTGGATGTTCGTAGGAACCATCCAAAAATCCTAGAGGATGTTATTAGGGCTGCAAAGTATTTTAATGACACGCCTAAGCCATCTAGGGTTCACCAACCTAATTAGCGAAAGAAAGGTTTTCATTCAAGAGGAAGGATAGGGAAGCTATTAATGAAATACATCTCAATCCCAACAATCCTAACAAAACAAAGAAAAACTTAAAAAATCATCAGGATGCAAAGATATAGCTGAAGCTCGTAAGAAGAACCTGTGCTTCAAGTGCAATGGCGAGGGTCACCTTGCATGAGATTGTGTCAAAAAACCAGCATGAAAAGATGAACACCCTTGTGCATTTATTCATAGGAAAAAGTAGTAGGTACATTGATGAAAGAGATATATACACTCCGAAGGGAAAGTTTAAACAAAAGTAGGCTCAAACAAGAGCAAAGCTTGCAAGAAAGTTAGGATTAATCCAAATCCTAGCATTAAAAATAAAAGTGCATAAACTATGATGATGTCCGTGGGAGTCTGCCAACTGACTGCAGCAGATCAGAAAATTGAAGAGGTGGTGAGTCGGCTAATGACCACCGTCGCCCGTTGTAGAATAGATAAGGCCTGAGCATGTTGCAGGGCAATGGAAACACGTTGTTTGAAAGAAGCCACGAGAATAGAACCATGAATACCTTGACGCTCTACCGCCTGATGAGAACACATGTGAAGAAAATCCTCAAAGCATCGATGCAAGGTGCCATAAGTCTCAATAGCCAAGGGGAGGAAAGCATCAGTGGGGTGCCTGTCGGAGTAGTGTTTTTCCTTCTCTTGTGCTGCCACGCCTGCCGCTGCTCCTGGTGTGAAGGCAGAGCGAGGCAATAGGTCACCGCGCGTGGGATCAGCAACAACAACATCTGCCAAAGTACGAAGCCCATTCCGAGAGAGGACAATGTCAACACGCCTGTTGGAAGAGTGGGACGCGGAAGAAGGAAGGACATGAGATCGCTCTCTGAGGACATGGAATCCTCCATCTCTGGCTATAGCGGCCGCTGCATCTCTGACAACATCATGCGTAGTTGTGCGCTCACTCCCATAAGGACAGCGGAGGAGGTGGATAGCAAGAGCATCAATAGGGTGACCACAAACACACCTGGAAAGACCCAAGACCGAAGGATGAGGTAGCCCCAAGCGAAGATGAAGAGCAGTGGTGAAGACAACCGGAAAGGAAGGAATAACAGGCCGAGCTGACAGCCAAGCCCCGGCACCAGGATCCGCACAAAAAAGAAGCCGAGCTCAATGCAGCGCCGAAGAAGCCTCAAAGAGCATGCTAGAAAGGGTATACTTTTGCACGCGCTCCAAGAGGGTCTCTTCCAGGTGATCTGAACTGAAAGTGAGGAGTTGTTCAAAAGGAGGGAGACAAGATTGGGCAGAGAGGGGGAGGAGCTCTTGCGCAGCGATGAAGAGGTGTTGGAAAGGCAGAGAACCGTTATCCACATGAGCAATGCAATCCGCCAAGAGAGGGCGAAAGCCAGAAATAAACCGAGAAGAAAAGTAGGGGCGACAAGATCCCAGCTCCCAAGAAAAGCTGCAGGTGTAGAAGAAACCATAGAGAGAAGACCCACACCTCCACAAGAAATGGGTAACCGAGCCTGGTTTCGAGCTGAAAGGGTCTCCACACCATTCAAAGAACCTGGGCCCAAAAGGCGGCCAAAAACATCCATAAGAGAGCTGTCAAAGGAAGAGAGGAGATGCAAAATGTCCAGAGTAGGGGGAAAAGTCCGCAGCAAATAAGAAGGACGCTGGATAAAGCAAGACGTCAAGATGCCAAACCCGACTTGAGTGTCGCCCAACCGGGGAAGCAGATATGAATGAGCAACATCCTCCTGGAGAGCCTCACCAAGAAAAGTAGAGTTGAAGGAAGCAGACCCAAAAGGAACACCCAGAATGCGAATGCCATCCAAAGAAGCAAGGAAACCTTGAGGAGGAACAAAGTCCGAGGGAAGACTTGCTGGAGACCACACTGAACACTTGCGAGGTTGAATAGACAAAGCAAAATAAGCCAGCTGCTCAGAGAAATGATGAAATGCGAGGAGCACTGTAGGAGCAGGACCAACAATATGAGTGTCATCAGCAACCGAAAGAAATAAGCAGGAGGGGAAGGCCTCTGCAGAAGCTCGAAGTGCACAGAAATGAGCCAGAGCGAAAAGAGGACCAGTCAAAGGATCACCTTGACGAGTACCTGCTGCAGACTGGATAGTAGAGAGATCCTCAGAGCGCACATGGTGACTATAAAAGAGAGGAGTCTCAGTAGCATAGAACAACCGCACAAAAGAGACAAGCTGAGCCAACTCACCACCAGCCGCGCGTAGCTCCTGAAAGATCACAGCTCTAGAAACAGAGTTAAAGGCATTGGAAACATCCACTTGGAGAACAACCCAGTCAGTATGTAGATCAAGGGTGGCACGCAAACCATGAATGACAGCTTCATAGCCGCCAGGAGTAGAGACGCCAAACTGATGAGGGGAGAGAGAAGAGACGAAAATATGTTGAAATTAAAAACAGATAGAGCGACTAACAAGACGGAGGAGGACTTCACCAATAGCGATGGGATGGACGCCACCCGAGGCTTTAGACATGGCGATCAAACGAGATGCAGACAAAAGATGTGCGACAGAAGAAGGAATGAGACCGATAAAAGAGCAAACCTGAAAGAGTTGAACAAAGCCACTAGAAGAGTCCTCAGGTGAAAAGCAATCACGAAGGTGTTCATAGACCAAACCGGAGGGACCACCAACAGCAAAGACGAGGACTACGATGGAAGGCACGAGAGAAAGAATCACGATCAAGCACCAAGTCAACATCAGACACAAAGTCCTCCACAAACAAAGGAAGAATGCCTTCAGAAGCAGAATGCAGAGCTTGGAGAGCAGCAACAATATCAACAGAAGAGGGAGCGAGTGTGAGAGGAGCTAAAGCTCGAGCTGCACGAGAATACTCATCAACTTGCCCAAGATGTAGGGTGCGACGAAGGCGACAATGGAGAGGTGGGGCGCCTTGAGGTTGAGAGTCTTGTGAGTTTCGAGCAGCAAGTGCCTGACAACGTGCAAAGTGTTCATCATGAAGCGTTTTCCAGTCTCCCGATAGAAAGCGACGAAGGCGAGCATGAGTTTCTCTACGACTAGCATCCCCACCCCTCAGAGGAAGGACTAGACACCAAAGAGGAAAAAGAAGAAACAGATGCCAAGTCGCAATGTTAAAGGGGTCAATAGCCAAGCGATCAAGAGGAAGGCGCATAGCAACTTGAGTTTCAGGACGGAGAGCGAGGGGAATATGAAAGTAGAGCCTTGGACGAGGGAAACCCAAGTGAAAAGCTCCAAGGACGTCAAGGAAAGAAATCCAAGACCAAGCTGAAGCAGAGGGCGAATGGGGTGCAGAAAGAGGAGGGAGATCTTGAGACGATTGAAGCAGCGCAGGACAAGAACGCTGGTGACGGGCAAGACCTCCTCTAGGAGAAAAAAAACAACCACAACCCCGTTCAGGGGGTTAAGAAAACAATGCAACAAAGGTCAAAGGAGGTTCACAACCAAGCGAGGGGTCAACAATGCCATGAGAATAGGTGGGCGAAGGAGTTGGTTGGAGGAGGTGTATTATAAGGCAAACCCTAATGAAACCCTAGAAAAGGCATAAAGAGACTCGGCTCTCTGACTTAGAAGCACGATGCCGGGTGGAGCGCTACTACAGAGTTTTTCTTTGTCATCTCTATTAACGTTTACTATTCTACATCTCCTGCATTCCGCCATGGTGGATTGATTGCAGAGTCTGTTGCTCCTCAGAATGCCATTTTTCCTAAAGTATTATTAACGGATGAGTAATCTTTTGTTTTGGATTTTCAAAGATTGACCCGGTTATGAGCATGCTTTCGGATTCTGGTGCTCCTCGGAATGTTATTTTTCTTAAAAGTATGGTAAATGGACGAGTAGTCTTTTGTTTCTGATATTTAAAGATCGGTTCCGCAAAGATGATCAAATTCTACTGCGGCTTAGAATGCCATTTCTCTCAAAGCCTGGTTAACGGATGAGTAATCTTTTGGTTTTATTAATCAAAGACAATCCGTGCAGTTTACATGATGCGTTTTTACATGTAATCTTCTTGTGCCTGCCTTGCAAAGGTTGATTCTGTCATGAACATAATGTGCTCTTACAGTAAGTGCTCCTTTAGATCTCATCCTATTCGAAGCTGCAATGGATCGCTGTTCTTGGGAAGTTTTGTCAGGATGATTTGCGCAATTAATAGCTTGGAAGAAACTATGGCGTTTAGAGAACATGGCTTATCTGTTGAGTACGTTGCAAAGTTGACGTATTTTTGCCGTTGATAGAAATCAAGTGAAATGCTTAATATCCAAGCTTAAAGGTGAACTAACTTGTCGTTACAAGTTGCAACCCATTGAAGAGATTTGTTAAGCTTTACTTGCGGCCCACGCTCGAAGGTGGAATATCTTGTTTTTTAAACTGATTCAGAATATTTATTAAGCTTTATTCTGACTATTCTGTTGATAACGTTTTGTGTGAACACTTTCAACTTATGTTTACAACTATTATTACTGGTCTTCCTTCTTTCTTCATTCGCTTTCTCGTTCAGAGATAGATAGCGATGAGAAGGGTCCAAAGAGTTAAAAGCGGTTTAAAATGCTCAGCACATTCCTGAATTTTGTGCGGAGTTAAGGTTTTGCCGCCATATCTATTTTGTGCTGTCAAACTTTTGCTGCCATATTTTAACGCTTAACTGGAGCATCTTTCATTTGAATGCATCTACCTACACTTGGGAAGATGTGCTAAAATGCTCCTAACATTCTAGTGATGCTTTTAGAGCCCTTGGTTGTACTTGCATCATCCCAGGGTTACGCGCATCACCAAATTCTTGTACTTTATCTTGTAGACCATTTACTTCGAAATATAATCTTTCGAAATGTTGATTGACACCTAAATTCTGTGCTGCAGCTGTATAGTCCTTGTGTGTTCTACTTTGTTTCATATTTGAGATTTGAATGATCTTCATTTTGTTGCAGATCTAAACAGTCTTCCATTGGCATAATGAACCACAATTTGAGCTCTTGTCTGAGGTCTAGACTTTCTTTCTCTTTCAGATCTAAACTTTCTTTCTGTGATCTCAAATCTATACTCCTTTTTTGGCATTATGAACTTTAGTGAGATTTGGTCTTGAGATCTAAACTCTTTCTATATTTTCTAGATCTACCACTTTTATTGAATATAGGTTTTAGGTTCTTTTTCCCCATTGGATCTCAGGGGAATCATGGTCCCACATTTGTGATCAAGTTCCTAGTCAATGGGGACTCGGTATTTTGTGGCCCATTCCTTGAGACTCATGTTTTGCTCTACCTTGTTTAAGGCTTTATTGGTTGTGAGAGGCAAGGCATCCTAGAGCAAGTGAAGATGAATGTGCTAGGGCTAACTCATCAAACTCCATTTGAAAGAAGGGTGGGTAATCATTGACTTCCATACTAAGGCTCTTCCTTCGAGGAATATAGTTAAAGTGGACAACTTTTTACATTCAGGGAATTGGTTCATGCCAAAGTATTTGTTCTATACATTAAGCCATGAACTTACCACTTGCTAGTTCTTATCTTTCTTCTCCCCCTTAAACAATTTTACGGGAGGTAGAACTACATGCTTCTTTTGGTTGGCTAACATGGACTCTAAGTCTTGGTTCCTTTGATTATTTTCAAGAAGCTGTTTATTAGTGGCTTGAATTTGTTGGTATAAAAGTTCAAGAGCTTGTGCCACATTGGATGAGTTTGATAGATCAAATGATGGGTTTTCATTGGTTTGATCCATTGGGACTGCTTGTGTGTTTTCTTATTATGCAAATACAACAATGTTGTGTCGTCGATGTAACATAGGGGTCTGTGGTTGGAATGACAACCTCGCCTTCACCTGCATAGCAAGAAGAGAGAGGGAGAGGAGAGAGAGGAGAAAAAGAGTGGAGAGAGGGAGAGAGAGAACGCCTAGGTTGAGAAAGGCTTTAGGGGCTCGAGCACTATCCAAAGCTATTCTATTTCAACGGAGAGAGAGAGAGAGAGAGAGAGAGAGAGAGAGAGAGAGAGAGAGAGAGAGAGAGAGGAGAAGAAGAAGAAGAAGAAGAAGTTGAGACCAACAGAGTTTTATTGAGAAGAAGATGAGATATAGTACAAAGAAAATGGCTCCCTCTTATAGATTTTAGAGGTGAGTCTCCTTCACTCTCATTGGCGACATCATTGGTCAAGGATTCTAATCCAAGCCCTTCAAATAAACAGAACTTAAATCTATGGGTTCCAAGAAAGCACAAGGGCACTCACATGATTTATGTGAGTTCTAAGTTGGGCCCTATTAGCTTTTTTAATTTGCAACTTGACGTAGGGCTTCTAATGTCATTTTAAAGTTTTAAGCCCTTAATCTTTTATTTCTAGGAATTACAACTTGCTACTTGTGCTCATTGGGTTGGGCTTACACACGCAAGATGCCATTGCCCTTGCACTTATTATTCTATAGTACACTGTACTATGGCGGGGTCCACTAGTTAAGGCTTGGCCAATAGTATTATAAGTGTTGAGACCCACTTGTTTATTATTTTGCGGGAAATACCCACAACAAACAACAAGTAATTCCAATTAGAATGATAGAAAGCTTCAATTCTTACATAATCCAATGCAAATAAAAGCATTTACTCTTACTCATTAACTACGTATTGTTTGTAAGCTCAATCCAAGCCTAAGAGAAAACTACAGCAAGCGATTTCCTACTTTTGCCTCAATTCAAAGCAAAAATCAAAGCAAATCTGTATGTAAACTTCAATTAACTACTTCAAGCTAATGTTTACGTAAAGTTCTCATTTCAATTTCATTTTCATTTGTCATTTCAAATTCAACTCAAATTTTCACATTTCTCACTTTTCTAGTTCTTCAAATCCATGAAACTAGTGATCAGAAATGGAAAACTAATGAAGTTCTATGAAAACTTCACTTTTCAGAAACGTTTTTCATATTTACAAGTTTGAAATCAGAACTTCAAAATGACAAAAAATAGAACTTCAAAACCTTTTTTATGCATAAAGTTACACTACCTTTTCCTTCATAGATTGCCAATAACATTAAACTAGTAGGTAGAAAGGTATAACTAATGAAGTCCTTATGAAAACATCACTTTTCATATCTGATTTTCAGATTTACAGGTCTAAAAAGTAGAAGTTCAAAATGAAAATCAAAGTTTTAACACTTCATTTATGCAAAAAAACACTAGTTTTAATTAAAAACACAAGCTAGAATCAATCTCTTTCTAAAAAAAGCTTTTGTGGATGTAGAGGAAGACTTCCTCTAACCATTCCACAGATCTATACATTTCCAAAACATGTTATCTACAATTTCTTAGAGAAAATGTCTACTATCCGTTGCTAGTCAAAACATTTACATTGCAATTGCATACCAAACCAAACCATAGCTCATGCCTCAACAAACTTCGAAACAATAAAACCAAATCTCTGATGAAATCCCATCGAATAGATCAATGCTATTAGTTAAAGCTAGTACATAAGAGCATCACATAGTTCATGTATTTTTACAGTGACTGAATTTAAAAATGAAGCGCACTTTTGGTATTTCTCTGCACGTCTCCTGATCTACAAAACCAGATACTGCCATTTCAATATTACAATTCATTTTATATATGTGTTCAACAACCATATAAAAAATTTGAAAACATGTTTATTGTCCATACTTACAGTTTGTCTATTGATACTGAACACAAAATTTGTGGGCACATCAGCAAATATCAAACCAACCATAGCCCGTACATCTTCCAAACTCCATTCACTATTGACACAGACTTCCCACACTTCATCATTTGGCATATGTATGGGTGGTTCAGATTCTTGATGTCTCATCTCTGCATCCAAGCTATCCCATCGACCATGAGCAAACTTTGAGCCGCCTATAAATGAAACTGAAGGAGCACGTTTGGCGTGCAATGTGATATCTTATTATCATCGTCTCACGACAAATATCACACCTTATTAAATCACCTTTGTGATGTACATTTTGTGAGTCCCAAGATGTAAATACATTGTCCAACAATGAGGATTCTATTGCTTTCCATACCCATAATGTATTTGTTTTTCTAAATGGTATTGTTTTAAATTTGGCAACAAATACATCGACAGACACGCTGACACTAGTGTAAACACGTTTGGATCCGAATGTTGGCTTCATATTCATGGTAATCTCTTTGACGAGCTGGAATTTTGTCTACTCGATGGTCAATTGATCAATATAAGGCCAATCATGAGAATCGATTGTAGGCTCAAAAAGAGTCAATAATTTGCCAATCCCAAAGTTCTTCTTTGGAACTTTGTACATGTGATCGTAAAAGTAAACGCCCAATCCTATAATCGTAGAAGACTTGAGTCCATCATATATTAGTTCTTTTGCATGTATTGTAGAGAACTTTCCCGCAAACGATTTTACGTGCTGCCAGTCGTAGCTATTTGAAGAAAAAACATCTGCACAAGGAGAGGTAATAAAATGAAGCAACAGTAATCTACAAGTGGAATATGTTTGACATTCAAATATGTAAGACTTACAATGCAAAAGTATATTTCTATCAACAATTGTCGTGTGCAACAAAACATCTCGACGCATGTAGATGTGTTGCACTCTGGCTAGGTAGTCTCCATTGCAATCGATTTTGATTTTGTGAATTCTTCCTCTCCAATGGTGCTCTTTGTTGTCACATTTTCTCTTTGAAACCCTATGAATTCCTTTACCAGAGGGTTGCATATATACCCAATCAAGAATCAAAAGTTGAAAATGTCGTAGGCACCCAATGGTCATTGGAGTCTTTGATTGGTGCAACAATGGAGTTTAATTGAATCTTTTTTCTTCTTGGTTGAGTAGAAGTCATGATCTATGACAAGATAAAGTGTCCGGTCTTGAGTTAGGGAGTGATATAATACAAAGGGGAGATTGCTTATGTCAATATGAAGAATGAGTTGAGTGGGAGGTCGTTTAGAGAGAGAGAGAGAGAGAGAGAGAGAGAGAGAGAGAGAGAGAGAGAGAGAGAGATAATAGGTTATATAGGTTGAATATTTTGAATGAGGAGTAGATAAACTAGCCATTAGGTGCAAGTATGTTGGGTCTAGTCAATAGCTATGTGATAGGTGTAGTTAGCCTCCAATGTAGAGTTAATGTAGGGTTAATGCTAGAGGTGTACTTAGTGGTCTCACACTTGATTTAATCTACACCATGCAATTTGTCATGTCATATGGACCATTGCTGCTCAATTGTCATTCTTTTATTAGTACACATGTCGTCATTAACACTAATCATGATTAGTGAAGAGGCGCTTTTTGAGCTAAAAAAGGGTCCTAATGCACTGAGATATGTTGTTTGTACATCCATTTGATGTATTTTCAAATCTGCTGCAACAACAAACAATAATAAAAGTCGAATAGAAGAATGCTTGACTGCTGGACTGAAGGTCTTAGTGTAATCGACGTTGTATATATGAGAAAATCCTCTGGCGACAAGTCGGGCTTTTCTTCTATCGATGCTTCCGTCTGCTTTGTACTTGACTTTGAAAATCCATTTACAATCGACTATGTTTCTGTTGGCAGGTAATTTGACAATTGTCCATGTCTGGTTCTTGATAAGAGATGAATACTTTTTATTCATAGCTTCTTTCCAGAGATCGGAATCGGGCTGACTGAGTACCTTCACCTTCGATAGTGTGAGTGTTATCATCACCAAAATGAACATACTTCTTTGTGCTGTAAGGCGTATAGGAATGGAAAATTTCATATTGATTGGTCATATGTTGAGTAGCTCCGAAATCTAGAAGCCACGAATCATCCGAACTCACGTATTTGTCTTTGACCATAAAAGCGCCTTCATCCATTTCGACTTCAGGAGATGCTATAATAGTATTTGCTTTTGCATGGCTGCATTTTTTGCTTTGAGAATTCGACAATCCTAGATCTCATGGTTATTACATTTGCAATATCTACAAGACATCTTCCTCTTCAACGAATGTGGATTCAATGATTGTTCTTGACTTTGAGTATGTTTCTGATTCAATGTAGACTGCTTGGAGCTTTTCTGCTCTTGTTGTTTTGAGCCCTTGTTGACATATAGAGCATGAGACGAAGAGGTAGACAAAGTGTCTTGACTTCTTCGATTATCTTTTTGCAGCAACATAGTGACAACTCTAGTGAGAGTTAAATATGAGTGTGTCGTGATGATCATCACCCAGTTCTCATATGTAGAGGGCAGACTTGAAAGCAATGTCATAATTGCGTGTATGATTGATCCGACAGCGGCCATCTATTGCAAGAGATTCTTAAACTGGTTAATATGATTATGAAGAGAATCATTATTCGACATTTTGAGTGTAAAGAACTTCCTTCGAAGATGCAACTTGGTAGTTACGTCTCTCACGTCATATAGTGAGCTCAGGATGTTCCAAACTTCTTTCAAAATTTTGGCTTCAGCTACATGGCCAATCCAAATATATGATATATTGAGGATAACAAGCACGAAAGGTTTACCATCATTCGATTTCCATTTGGAGTCATTTGTGTCATCTTCAAGCTTAACGTCAATACCTGTAACAACATCCCACAACTCGTTGGCGATAAGCAAGGTCTTCATCTTAAATTTTCATAAATGATAATTGAATCCATTCAGCTTGTCAGCGATAAGACCGGATTTACTTTGAGAATCCATTTGGAACGTTAGATTGTCGATAATTCGATTGTCGTTAAGAGAAAGATACATTGTTGCGCTACAATTGGAAATCAATTCTCTAGTACCGAAACAAATTGATTCGAGCTACAGAATAATTTGATATCGCGAAAGATATCAAGTATAAGAGCTTGCGCTTTGATAAAGTATTAGGCCTTGAAGAAGAATCAACGCTCTACTACCATGTTGAAAAGAGGTGTGTAAAAGATAGGTAAAAAAGAATCAAATAGAAAGAATTCGAATGACAAGAAAAAAGACTTATCATGCGTAGCGGAATGAACTATCTTCCTCTTTCTCTATGCATGACTACGCCTATCAATTTCAAACAAAACAATAATGATAGAAATCATGTGTGATCTTATAATAACTAACTTTGAAATCATTAGTACTTTAGTGCTTACGTAGCCAAATATTTTGAGCATTGAATTATTACACAAATAATCAGTCGCAAGGAACTACAGACAGATATATCCTTCAGCCATTTCAATGGTTCTATCGACGAAGCACAAATATGACATCAAACAAAATCTACAAATTACATCAAGTTCAGAAAGGCATGCAAATTCATACATCAAGGGAGGTAGATTGACAGACACAACATTGTACTATATATTTGTAATTTGTTTTGGAAAAATACATTTCCAACTGATTGAATATATCTAGATCTCCTTGCCATTTTTTTTTTTCTTTTTCTAATACCAGTTGCATTTTGTTGTCATAGAGGAATTCTCTTCTTGTAAATAGATCCAAAAGATAAGCATTTTCCTTTTATCGACATAATTCTATGTAAGTTGCATACAAAGCAAAATGAGCAGATTGAAAAATAGTATTCTCGAGTATATAACCTAAAATCTTGAATGCAATTGAGCGTTTAACAAAAATTATTTTCTGTGGTTTAATGAACTTATGACCACCTAAGTAATGAGACAACACCTTTACTGCCATGATAATTGTTTCATCTTGGGCACTGAATGTCAAATGGGCAACACAAATCTTATGATTTTTGAAAAAATTGAGATAATTTCCAAGGTCACTATCCTTGTTAAATTTGCCCGAGTACGTTCGAAAGCCACCTCATCGAATGGCAAATTCGTCAACAAGAATGGCCTTCTAAAAATATGAAATTTAAAACGTTAGTTCTTATGATGAATATAAAGAATATGCAAAATTAGTTGCATGCATTGAAAATAAAAGAACTTAAAAATTCAACGAGATATGCTTCAATTGATTCGGGGTGGTCTATTCTATGACCCTTTAGCAAGCTTAACTCTTTTGGTTGATATATTTTATGAGGCCCAAAACCAAGTTGGGTCTGGAAAGCAATGAACTCATCCTCTGAGGGATTTTTTTTTATGCTCACGGGTCTTCAACAAAGACTATTGCAAGAACTCTTTTGGACAAAGTGTATCATCATCGATCTCATCATCTACTCCAGGAACAATGTCATTATACTCAAAATCCAGAATGTCAGAAAACTCACGTAATGTTTTGGTTCAAATACATAGAACTTCATCTTCACGATAATCAAAAGAATCGCACACAAGTCAGGTACAGTGAGATAACTATCATTATCTATGTAATATTTAGGTAGATAAAAAAAGGATCGAGAAGGAATTTCATTTGATTCATCCATAACACTTTCGGTCTCTCTTACAAATGCAGATCGATTATCACTTGGGTCAAAGTCTATAATATTGTCATATTTTATGTCAGTTTCTTCAAGAAACTTGAGTATATCCTTGACCTTCTGATCTCGTGAAGAGGAGGGGTGAAGTATGCATGGAGCTTAAGCAATCCACTTCATTTGGGATCAAAATAATCAAATATAATATAAGTGCTTATTGATAAATGATTCAGTCGAGATGGCGACCAAAACGATTCGGTTGAGATGGTGACCAAAATGATTCGACGGATTCAAAAAATTCGGTCGAGAGGGCACCCGTAGGATTCGGTCAAGATTTGAATTTTTTTTTTTTTGTAAGAGCCTGTCAATCGAGATGGTAACAAAGGACTCGTCGTTTGAGATGTTAACGAAGGACTCGGCGATGGTAACGAACGACTCGGCTGAGATGTTAACGAAAGACTGGGCGGAGATGGTAATGAACGACTCGGTTGAGATGGATAGATAAGGGAAGAAGACTCGTGTGAGTGGAGGGAGAAGCGTGAAGGATCGTGAAGGTCTAAAACTATAGTTTGGTAAAGCTCCTATTATAATTTCTATGTTGAGTTCTCTTTCCTATTCCACACTTAATCACAAGAGCCCCAACAAGAGATAGTTTAGAGTACACAGTTCTCATCTACTATTGCTTTGTGCTTTCATCATCTGATTTGTACATGTTACTTACTGAATCAATCTATCTTCTTATTGCGTTCAATATCATGTCAGAATGTATGCTTCTCCGTAGTCATTTGTAATTGATAAATCTCTTATTTTTTCATCTCCTCTGTTAAATACTTCAATGTTGCAATATTATATACATCACTTTTGTAATTGTTTGGCTACAAAATCACTTTAGTATTAATGATTTCAAAGTTAGTTGCTAAAAGATTGAACGTGACTTTTGTCATTATAAGTTTGTTTAATTATTAATAGGCATAGTCATGCACTAGAAAAAAAGGCTCATTCCACTGTGCTTGATGGTTCGTCCATAGCCTTTGGATTATCAAATTGACTCTTCTCTTTTTCCAACAAAAAAGTGGTTGGACATAAACAAATGAAACATGTCGTCAACAAAACATTGAGAAGACATTGTCGCCAACGTTTAAAACAGATGTGGGACATTGCAACAAATAGGGGTTCAATGCAAAACTAAGATTAAAAAATTGAAAAGGATTTCAAGATGAAAGAGCAAATAAAAATCGCATTGGTGCCAACTCTTCAAGTAAGTTCTTCTATTCTCATTGTGTTGCCATATTTGCAACATCACCAAATTTCAAAGGATTTCCCAATGCCATGGATTATGGAGGGAATGTGGCAAGATAAGTGGAACTAGTACCAGACTCATCTCCAACTTCAACATCACCACAAACCCCCCAAAAAAGAAACACACACCTTGAAAATGTGGTTAACTTCCCACCCACTAAAGCATGCAAGCTTGTAGGTGTTTCAGGAAAGCCAATGAAGAAGCATTTCAAGTCAAATAAATCGTCGAAAAAGCTTGTTGGGATGATTAAGTCATTTACAGATGCACAATGAGAAATTGAAAGGTAAACAATGACAACATTGGAGGAGAATCATACACAGATGAGGGATTTGGAAGAGAAGCATACCCAGACCTAGTTACTCTCTAATAATGTGCAAATGAATATGGGGAGAAGGGACACTTCAATCAATTTAGGCCATGAAGTGTTCCTCTTCCAAGCTAGAAAGAATTACAAATCATCATTGATGTTTTCTAAGTTCCTTCTAATTTTGATAACATCTCAACTTGTCATAGCAAAAAATGTCTATTTCAAAGCATAGTTCAGCATTTGTTAAAGTTTACAAACACACACATAACAATTGGATCAATATACTTTCCAACATATACATTTGGCGTCCACATAATATAGCAATATGATATGTTATTTTAACCCTAATACATGATCATTTGCAACACTTGAATAGGCATGAGTATCCTTATTTATTCTGCTTTTGCACATGTAGATTTAGTGGAATCTCGGGTTGACCCATGACAAGTAAAAATATTCATCAGAGTTGAAACATAAATTCTACCAAGATGAGTATCTCTTAAAAACTTTACAAAGATTTTTTGAAACTAGACTGCCTACAAAGTGATTCCAACAACACTAAGTAATGCTTGGCACTCTTAAAAATTTACATGCACTACATTCTCCATCTAATCATCTTGTCCAATCTCTAGAAATTGTGTCACGAACTATTTGTCCTTCACACTTTGCTCTTGCATCATTTTTTGGAGCATATCTTTTTGGCTGCCTATTGGCATTTTGCTTTGCTAAAAGGTCTGCCATGAGAAATTCAATATTTGATTCCCCACAAATCTGACAAAAGTTATGGAGAAATGTAGGTACCACTTGTGTAGCTCACGAGACATGCTTGCGACTGGGAATCAGGAAGGTCTAGAATGATTCCTCGGTGCATGCACTACATCTGTCGGATTTGAATCAGAATAGTGAGTCGAATGGCTTGGTTGATTCTACTTGATTCGAACTTTGAAGTTGTTAGAATCGATAGGATTGATTACATAGGCAAACACAAAGTCTTACGACTATAGTTGCGGAAGTAAAGCAGGCGATTTAGATGAAATTGTAACAGAATATCAGACACAACGATAAAGAAAACATAGCATGCACACTGGCATAAATTTGAACATAATAAATCGGTTCAAAAAGTATAAAGAGCACAAGGCAATTGTGGTAGAAACCGTGTGATCGACATTGTCTTAGTTCCATATTGGCTATCATGATTCGAAGATCATTTTGACAGTAGTTACTTATTCTAACTTCTCTGTCTGAATCTGATTGATGTGAAAACATCTAATGTGTCTGTTTATGAATGAATAAATTGATTATCATCATCATCCATATACGTTTGTGCAAATATATACACAAAATGGCATAGAGACGTTGAGTTGTTTGATGTGAATCTTGGCTGAAGTAGTGGATGTGTTGCACCGGTGCCTCAAAGGGCGCTAGGACTTGAACGGTTTCCCCAACACGCGCTTAAGTCTAACATTCATCCATCATGCACTTACATAAAAGCCAACTCAGAAACGTAACAAGCTTAACCATTTAGACTTAAGAAAACTGGAATTTCAACCAACCCGAAAGCCAACTCAGAATCCATCCCCAAAAGGTAACCAAAGGCAAAGACAAGCCACACATGAAACCCAAGGCATAGTGGTCACCAAACTGACCAATTGGCATAGCGGCAAGCCCCATGTCAATGACAGGGACCCTTAGGCGCCAGCGATGCAAAAAGGTTGTAGTAAGGGTCCTTCCACTTGGACCAGTTCCAGAGGCGAAACCGAAATGATAATCATCCCCAAGGATCAACTTTATTAGATTTGGAAGAGGTTACATTCATACATAAACTGAATGGTCTCGGGGCCACCAACACGTGCTGGGCATTGTGCCTGGCTCGTGTTGGTAGAGGGAGCTGAGACCTGGCGACTGGATTCCTGGCGCTGGTTGAGCTGCCCAAGTTTTTGTCTGCCGGACTCCCCCTATAGTTCAGCTGTGATTCGGCGCACCCCCTCTGGTTTGAAACATAGTGCTTTCTAGTAAAGCACGCTTTTTAGGACTTAGTTTTTATTTTGTTGATTAAGCCTGGCAAGCCTGGCAGAATCAGTCTGGCTCCCGGACATGGGTCCCGGGAGCCGTCCCAGCGGCCGAATCAACTTGCTTTCCTGACCAGGCCATGACTCGAGCTCCAGAGCTAGCTCATGACTTGTGAGTACTTGACTGGCTCACCACAATCGGAGGCTCAGTCCTTGACGTTCTAACTTGCTCTGGGACCTTAGAGAGTGTCACCCCTTTGAGTCTTATAGGGCACGTTGGGTGCACCCGAGTCAGCTTTACAACATCCTCCCCTCGTTTGAGAAAGCTGATGTCCTCATCAGGGACAAACTAGAACCTAAGACTCATGGCACAGGCTTAATTCACCGGCCAGACTTTATTCACATATACAAGGGCACGGGCTTGATTCACCGGGCAAAGGAAACCAACTGTAAAGAGAAGTAATGATATTGTGTTTGCACCCAGCACAAGAAAAGTGTGGATCTAGTTCACTTACGTAAAACCTATGTAAAGCTGCTGCACTTAGACATTAGACTAAAGCTCACTCCTCGATGAGAAATGCGGATTACTTTATTAACATGAAAGAAAAAGGTACTTACGGCTCCCTTAAGCCCAGATATGTCGTTTTCGTCACACGTCTGGATGAGTCCCCTAGGACTCTATATATTTCGTTTGGTCGCCCAGGTTGAGCTCCTTGGGCTCTGCATCAGCACTTAGATTCACCTCTAATGTAGAAGCTGCAGGCAATGTTGGCTCCATTTGACCTCGCGTCAGCTGGTTTGTCAATGTTGGATGTCCTTCGTTAAAGAAGTGAGCTTTTGCTTGGTCACACAAGGTGAGCTCCTTGAGCTCTGCATCGGCACTTGAATTCACCTTTGATGTAAAGGCTGTAGGCAATGTTGGCTCCATTTGTTCCCGTGTCAACTGGTCTGTCACTGTTGGATGTCCTTCGTTAAAGAGGTGAATGAGATTGGGAGGAATGGTTGGCTCTGGTTCATTTGTGCCGTTCTTTTCTAGTTGGTCCCCTGGCATAGCTCTGACGACACAAGGTCTCCTGCCATTATATAATAACACAAGGTTAACCCCTTTTGCCAAGAAGGCCACCACATGTTCATTAAACCAGCTTAATCCCAAAATAGCATCAAAGGCATCCATCTTCAAGATTGTGAACGTTAGTCGATTCTTCCAGGTTCCCAGGGAGATTGGTAAGTTGGTTGCCAATCTACAAGTGGTCATTGTACCTTTGGCGGTCTCCACACAAATAGGAGTCACATTTTCTTCACATTGGATGTCCAATTCCCCTGTCAGTTTTTCTGACAAGTAGTTATGTGACGCCCCCAGGTCTACCATGAAGTAAATGATCCTGCCTTGAATACAGCCTTTCAGGTACAATAACTTTGATCCTCTCGCAGGAGTCGCCATAAGATGTTCACGATACGCCGCAAGTGCCCCTATCTGTTGTAAGGCATTCAGGTCAGACTCCGTCAAATCCGTTTCTGGGTCCTCTTCATCATCATGTTCACCATCTTCTTGATCAAATGCCTCTCTCTCCATCCTATCAAATCCTTCAATGGCAGCCATGATTTGCTTATTCAATGGTTTGGGGCATGACCTCCAAGAGTGACCTTGCTGATAACAGTTGAAGCAGCGCATGGAACTGCCCACTGTTGGTGAGATGTTGTTGTGACTAGTTGAAGGTCCAACATTGTTTCTTCTCTGGAACATGTTCCCTCCATTGTTGCCTTGGTTGCCAAACCCCGTCTTTATTAAGAATTTGTTCACGCTACTCGAGGCTTGGTTGCCATTTGAAGCTGAGTCCCCCCTTGAAAAGAAGCTCGGACTCGGTCTGGATCCACTAAATACTCTTGTTGAGGTTGCGGGAGCAGCTGGTGCCAATGTGCTCTCATAATCACAAACCATTTCAGGTGCTCGAAAAGTTGAATTGAAATCATGGGGCATGTAGCTGTCTATTGCACGCCGGGTCCAAGACTGCATTCCAGACAAGAGGTAATGAGTTTTGTTCGCCTCGGACATATCTTCAATAACCCATACACTCTGTCTGAATTTATTGAGGTACTCTCGCAATGACCCTTTCTGTTTGAGCCCCGATAATTCTGTCCTCAATCTCATGTGTGAATCCTTCGGTATGAACTCCTCTCGTAACGCGGCTTTGAATGCGTCCCATGTCTGGAAATGCATTCCTGCCATCCGGTACCAGTTTGTAGTGTAGCCCTCAAAATATGCTAATGCCAAGTCCGTTCTTTCTTCCTCATGAGTGTTCATCAGACGGAAGTAATGGTCCATGTAAAACAACCAATCTTCCACAACTCGAATGTCACGCTCCCCTTTGAAAGTAGGTGGTGCTTTTACTTTGGCAGTCTTCTTTGGGCCTTCCGTGTTTCGCGCTCGTGGTTCTCTTGGTATCTGTGGAGGAGGCGCCACTGCATTCCCCCTAGTTGCTTCCAACTCTTCAAATCTGGCCTCAAGCTGTGTTAGCCCGTCTCTCATTTCTCTAGCAAGGTTAAATTGAGTAAGGTTCATGGTTTGTAGGGATGTTTGCCATTCTTTCCTTTTTGTTTCTCTGTCCTTCTTCACCTCGCTAAGCATAGCCGTCATTGCGCTTGATAAGTATTGCCGCATCTTCACTTCAAAGAGGTCTTGTTGCGCCTCTGGCAAGGGTTCGTCTCTTGGTGTAGGTTCAGAAGGGCCACCCATCTCTTCTTGGAGAGGCGCCACTATGGAGTGCATACACTCTTTCTTTCCCGACTTGGACCTGGTGCCATCTCGATGCATGCGAGAGCTGTATTCTCGAGCCAGCTCTTCTCCGTCCGTCAATGCTCGTAACTCTTCAAGGTGGTCCTCCATTATAGTAAGAGGTGTACTTCCAACAGATTATCGCCTCAATCCTTTTTATTTTTGAAACTCTCCCTTCTGTTGGCAGGGCCCCACAGCTCTCTTTTCTTCTTTATTAAATCAGCTTCAATGAAAATATCCCCTCCTCAAACTTAGCACGCCCACATCACCTGAGAGCCAAGTAGGAACCAGGTCATTTGTGTCCAAGCAAGCACACAACAAATGGAACATACCAACCAAAGCAAACACAGAGGATCCTTCTCAAGCCACAAACCCCCTTGAGACCAGACGTAGGACCTTTGCCTAGCCGCGCCCACACAAATCTATCACATAATTAGCCCACGGGGAAACATCCATCCAACCATCCGTGCTTTCACCATTAAGCAGCACATTGCCTCAGTCACGCCCCACCACTTTTTGGTCGATAGCCCTTATAGCTAAACGATCGACAGCTATCCCGCACCGGCAGCTAACCACCCGTGCTTTACACCCGAATTCGAGCAGCATCTTTGTATCAATGGTTAACCCGTACAGTTCAAATATGTCACCCCGCACCCCACAAGGCACAGACCGTGCTTTCACCAACCTAATGCCAGCACATTGCCTCATCTGTCCTACGTACAGACAGCGCCAGGCCTGAACCGCAAAAACTGACCATGCTTACACCTCGAGGGCAGCACTTTGACTCATCAAGTCCCCCGTTCTGCCGACCACCCTGACCGTGGATGCACCCGTGCTTACACTGTGGGCAGCACCTTGCGCAACGGTTGTCCTGACAAATCCCAAAACGTGGCCATCCCTGTGAGACTTGCGTAGCTGACTGGCTAGTCGGCTCTGATACCACATGTTGCGCCGGCGCCTCAAAGGGCGCTGGGACTTGAGCGGTTTCCCCAACACGCGCTTAAGTCTAACATTCATCCATCATGCACTTACGTAAAAGCCAACTCAGAAACGTAACAAGCTTAACCATTCAGACTTAAGAAAACTGGAATCCCAACCAACCCAAAGCCAACTCAGAATCCGTCCCCAAAAGGTAACCAAAGGTAAAGACAAGCCACACATGAAACCCAAGGCATAGTGGTCGCCAAACTGACCAATTGGCATAGCGGCAAGCCCCATGTCGATGACAGGGACCCTTAGGCGCCAACGACGCAAAAAGGTTGTAGTAAGGGTCCTTCCACTTGGACCAGTCCCAGAGGCGAAACCGAAATAGTAATCATCCCCAAGGATCAACTTTATTAGATTTGGAAGAGGTTACATTCATACATAAACTGAATGGTCTCGGGGCCACCAACACGTGCTGGGCATTGTGCCTGGCTCGTGCTGGTAGAGGGAGCTGAGACCTAGCGACTGGATTCTTGGCGCTGGTTGAGCTGCCCAAGTTTCTGTTTGCCGGACTCCCCCTATAGTTCTGCTGTGATTCGGCGCACCCCCTCTGGTTTGAAACATAGTGCTTTCTGGTAAAGCACGCTTTTTAGGACTTAGTTTTTATTTTGCTGATTAAGCCTGGCAAGTATGGCAGAATCAGTCTGGCTCCCGGACATGGGTCCCGGGAGCCGTCCCGACGGCCGAATCAACTTGCTTTCCTGACTAGGCCATGACTCGAGCTCCAGAGCTAGCTCATGACTTGTGACTACTTGACTGGCTCACCACAGGTCGGAGGCTCAGTCCTTGACGTTCTAACTTGCTCTGGGACCTTAGAGAGTGTCACCCCTTTGAGTCTTACAGGGCACGCTAGGTGCACCCGAGTCAGCTTTACAACAGGATATCACTGTCCAGGTAGTTAGCAGTAGTAGATGTCATTTTCCTAGTAGGAGCTCATCTGAAGGTGTGCAGGATTGTGAGTCCCGCCTCTGAAGCACAACACAACACATCCATATTTTTCTATAATCGCACACAAGTTGTAGAAGAACAAAGTGAATCTTGGGACATGAATAGTACTCGTATGGCAAATACTTGTTGCCAGGTCATTGGTGTAGTTTGATATGAGTGCCATCTATGGCTTTGCAAATTTGTTCTATTCTCATAACACTTTTGAGCTCTACAACAATATTTTTCAATCTTTGCCTGGTTGGGATGACTAAAAAATGTGAATAAAGCATATTAATATATTTGAGACAAAACCATGACTTCAAAACAAAACCATGGCAACTACATGTTTCACTATAGAGGCTCTCTGACCCGATTATCTTTTCTCTTTTCCATTGTGAAAGGATAAATTTTACTAAATAGATATTAAAAATATGCAAAGGACATCATGTACTTGGCTCGCCATGTTTGGTCCCTCGTTATCAATCATCTGCCATGCTTGGCATGTATACTTGCTGCCATTTTGTTTTGCTTCTAGGATTGTGTTGCTTGTGGAACTGGTTGTACTTCTTCCACCTCTGGCGCTCCACCCTGATCTATACCCTGAATCCATAGCGGCATCCAATCCTGACTGGTCTTGTTGTTGAGGCGAGAATTGTGGCATCGGTGGAACAATTATTTGAGGGTTGGACTCCAAAATTTGAGACAAATGCTTCATTAGTTGAAGCAATTAGCATTAGCATGAGCCACATGGAAAATACATTATTGTTGTCAAAACCATCAAACGTGGGAGCAACATGTATTGTACTTTGCATAACCAAGATTCATTGGTTTTGCATCTTGTATAAGCACCAAAGTAATGAGAAGTGGATCCACGAATTGTATGGTTATCTAGGAAACAACTTTTCAAAAAGAGACCATAAAACCTTTGCACAAACAAGCACATGCTATATTGTGTCCATATAACTTTGAACATGCACCTACCTTTTTGTAGTTGGTAATTTCCAACAAAGAATATGCATTATTATTACAATATCATTTATACTATTGTAGTTCAAAAGTGTGCACATTTTAACTCATTGACTTTCATTTATAGCATCAATAATTATGGAGTCATTGAAACTATAATCATGCTAAGTAGTAAAACCAAGCTTCTACCCAAGCTCATAATCATCTCATGGACTGAGTTGAAGAAAAAAATGACATAAAAGATAGCCCATGCAATAAACGACACCCCATGCATATAAACCCTAACTTTAGTGTGGCTTGAATAAGTTTATAATCATTTAAGCTCTTGACCAAAATGGGAACTTGGCCCAGCAATAGGTGGGGACTTTTAGCATATCCCAACTCTATCTATAAAAGTAAACTTCTGAAATTCAAGAGAGTTCAAAATGCATTAATTTCTATAAAGTTAGAGCAATTAAAAAACTTGACATTTAACGATAAAATTGAAACTAAATAACTATAGAGGTGTTCAAAGTGTAATTCATGTGATGTTCCACACCACTTTCACATTGTTGAAATATGTCTTGTACATATATATATATATATATATATATATATATATCTTTCTCTTTTTCTTTCTCATGTGCGATCGAACACATGAGAAAGAATGAGATTCATATATCTCTCTTCTCGAATCTTGGATTTCAGAGTAGTTTGCAACTACTTTATTTTTATCTTGTTAAATTGATCTTGAAGATGCATGGGGAGAACATGATCTAGCATGACAAAGTTCTAGAAGCTAGAAAATAGGGGAGGAACATAGTTGCCAAGAAGAAAGTTGAGATGCACGACACTTCTCTCAACCCCAAAGAGATGTCCTCAAATCTTATCTGCCCCATAGGGGCATCTTAATTGTAGCATGAAACTCCTTTTGGGGCTATTGGAAGCCATGAGAATTGAAGCCATCTTAATAAGTAGTTCAAAATAGCATTCCCAAGAGGAATGTCTTTCAATTTTGGAATATTTGGAGGCCCTTGCCTCCCTGAGCTCCCCCTTTTTGCCTTCCTGGAGCCAGCGAGAAGCTCGTCGCCATCGCCTTTACACCCCAGCGGCGCTCCTGCACAACAACAACAACACATACACAGCTTCCACGTTCATCTCTCTTCTTCTTCTTCTTCTTCTTCTCCTTCTATGGCCCATCGCCAGCTGCTCTTGTGCCAGCCAGCCCACCATATGACGTGTACCTTTCCGCCTGGCCTTCAGAATTGACGTGCATTGCCACCTTTCATATCCACAGGCCCTTTACATTTTTCCTTTCATTGGACACGTATTATGGCTTTTCAATAAAGAATAATTGAGCCTTTTTTTATATTTATTTTTGTGTTTTATTTAGGAAATGCAACGATCAAAAATAAAATAAAGGAGTATTTTAAATTTAGGTGAAATATTAGAATTTAGCAGCCTTTTGAGTTTTTCCTTTCAATTGACACTTTGGTGAAGTTTTCTTTCACTGTGTTTCAAATTTTGAAAGGCACGCGTCCTGGCCCTTCCCCCGGATACCTCCCTTATGCCTTAACGACACGGTGCGCGCTAAAGCCCGCACCGCTGGATTCTATCATCTCAGTTCAGATTTTGCCACGTTTCCAGGATCGGCCGTTGGTGACACGTGGCAGAGATCTGAGTGAGAGGGCTTTATGCCGCTAAGTCCCATCGGACTAAGCTGAGCTTGACGCTGGTGACGTCGTGTTGGCAGGGGGTCTGGCATGCCTTGCAAGCCTAGCATACGCCCGTCAGTGTGACGTTGATAGCCCTTCAGAGCTGGGATTTGGCCCTTCGTGGCCCGTCGGGCGTATTATCATAGAGCAATTAAAGTAGCATCTGCGCGATCATGGTCGAAAATCCTTCGCATGAACGCGCGTGTTTGATTGATGGGAGGTTTCGATCTGCTCGCCATCATCACCACCTTCGCCTTGCATTATATCGGTGCCTTTCCTCGCTTCGTTTTTCATTCAATTTCACGACCTTCGTTGCAGAAATGGAGTATCAGCACCTGACTTGACAGGATTCAAGTTTATGAGCTTTGCCGGAGACATGAAGTATCTGATTGGACATTCAAGTTTATGAAATGGAGTACCAAAACGTGATTTGACAACTTTCAAGTCTATGAACTCTGCTGCAGAAATATGGACTTCTATTATGGAGTATCAGAACCTGATTATGCATTCAAGCAGAAGTGGAACATCGACACTTTACAGTTTACGCTCTTCTTTTGACAGCATGGAAATTTGCTGCAGAAATATTGGATCCTCAACACATGATTTGACATTCAAGTTTACAAGCTTTGCTGCAGAACTGGAGTATTAACGCCTGATTTGACATTCAACTTTCTGAGCTTTGCTGCAGAAATAGAGTATTGACACCTGGTTTTACATTCAATTTTACGAGCTTTGCAGTGCAGAAAGAAATATTAACTCCGAATCTTCAGTCCAATTTTTCGAGTTTCGCTGCAGAAATTAAGCTTGAACACGCAGCTTGCTTCAATTAAATATGAAGAGCTTTACGTAACATGTCAGTTCTTGATGCTTGTGTACACAATGTTTCCATTACCAAGGCTCCAACACTTGTTTTTCATGATGCTTTGAAAAGCAGTGCATTGATATGCGAGTAGATTACGTGCCTGCATTAGAATGCTTCGCGTTACTGATGGATTAGCAATGTTAGGACTGATTTGAAACTTTTTCGCTGTCAGTTCTTATTTTTTGATACCTGCCTGTGTTAGATTGCTACAATTGACTGATGGATTGGCAATAGTTACGACTGCAATTTGGAAGTGTCTCGTTGGCTCCAGTTCTTGTTTGTTGATAAATCGTTTCTAGCATTATGAAGACGGTCTTATCTGGATTTTGAATTTTAGAAAAAGATGGGAATCCTTACTTGTAAATGCAAAATAATACAAATGTGTACTCTACCGAATGAGAGCATGTGATCTCACCCTCCATCGACCATATTTCTAAGAGAGGCCTCCTATGAGACCAGAATGCTTGTATACTGCTCTTGCAGTTGGGCAATCATCCTGTTCATACTACAGAGTCGAATTTATCACGTCCATTTTAAACCTTATTATTAATCTAATTGCGTACTGCAAAGCGTAGCATTCAAGTCAGACACTTACGAGCGTGCATGTAGAAATCTATTATAAAGAAGAGATTCTTGTACAAGCTTCAAGCGATGCTAAATTATGTTGCGAATTGTGAACAAACGATTTACGTAATCCGTTGTTTTGTTGCTCATTTATGAGACATCCTTATTCTCATTTTATTTTCATATGAGATTGTTATCCAATTTACATGATGAGACTATAAGCCTTCAATGTTTAGCTCTAATACAGAATGTTTTATATTACAAGTGCATTGACGACTTCTCGTTTGGCTGAATGCCTTCTTGGGCTATGATCCTGTATCGTATCTAGATGTTCGAAATTTCTTACAAGCTTGTCGCGGAGCTGACATTTACTTGTCATTGAATGGATAGGGGTGTAGGCTCAGGATCACGCTGCATCAAATATTAGCCTCGACTTTGAAGTTTCAGTTCACCGAAAGTTTTGGATTGTTTACTAGTCGATTTAGTGATAGCGGCATTTTTGTCAAGATTGGGGTGCAGAGTGAATTACAAGGTCACGTGAGTTTCCAGGAGAGAATCAAGCAATCTGCAGCCTTTGCATCGATAAGTACTGAGGGTGATATGTTTGAGAGTAACTTATCTGGCGGAAACGTCGAGTCTCCGTCATATCATGACAATTCCAAGTTACAATCAGAAGTAGCAGAAAATGTGATAACGAATGTTGCGATGCGAGTACCAACAAAAACCAACCCTCGTTTCGAGAATCAGTTGCTGCGTTTCGATGACTCCGAACTTCTGTTTTTCGGACCACCGTCAGTCACCCCCTCATCTGATATAATTCCATCTTTGGACACAGTGAGGCCTCAACAAACTAGGTATGAAAGCTTGACGTCGGAGTCAGGCTGGACGACGTACTTAGAGCAATCTACCTCTGAGAACTTCTTGAAGATACAGGACACAGGCTGCGCGCGAAGGGATGTGCGGAGATATTCTACCGACACTATGTATGACCATAGCTTATCAGAGCAATCAGGCCATGAGGATTCCTCAATGGCTTCCGACGCTTCTTCTGGTCCTGAGCATCCACCCTCCAATCAGGATTCACAAGGCGCCCAACAGAACTGCGCTTCGGTTAAGCCTATTCAAGCTAGTATCGAGGAGGTCCGTTTTAATTGCAGGCGAGACGCTTGCAACTCCAATAGTTGCGAGTCTGTGTCTGACGGTTCGCCAGCAGTGAACTCCCGAAAAATGAAACGACGAAAAAGGGATGTGTATGAGGAATTGCATTCCGTAGGAAATGTCAATGGCGTCTGGCCAGAGCTTATTAGTAATCTCCAGGTTAACAGCGCTTCTCATTTTGTTGAAATGCTTTTATAGATCGGTGGTTTTCTACCAAATATTGAATTCTTAACATTCTTGTTCCTTGGATTTTTAATCGATAGTTTCCGTTTCAAAAGCTTACAAAGAGGCAAACGATGACAGTCCTTACGTACTTGTGCTTCCGATGGACATTAATTTGTCAGATTGAACGTGAAAGAGCAGCCGACGAGAGCTCCTCTGAAGGTCATGCGCAATCGCATGTGTTTGACCACGTACTCGATTCAGACGATGTAGGTTAAGTGGTTGTCTTTATGTTTGATCGTATGTTTTATTTGTTATCCACTTCAAAATTAGACGACATTGTGTTCGAAAATTTGACTGATTACCATGCTCTATTTTCAGAAATGGGCTCGTATTAACAGCAGCTTGGAAATGCTCCAACAGTTGATACCCAATGTTCAAGAGGTATTCAGTTGTATATACGTGACGATCGAAACAAGCTCTAGGTTTACTATAATTGTATTTTTTGATAGCAAATAACTAGATGAGGATTTTATACTGAAAAGAGAGATATCGTGTTTGCACCTGAACTGAGGAAGGATCTCATTCCAGCTCCTTTTATGTTTTCTTGCGTTTCTTTTGATTTCATGTAATGCGTGAATCAATGAAGTCACTGGCATATCCAGAATCGTCTATGTTGTCACATCGCAATGTATCCACCTATCCAGAAATTGCATCTGATTCAAAGATTTGCAATATGGATTTTCTGTAAAACTTAGCAGCTTGACGAGGAAGGGATGCTGGAAGTAGCTGTCATTTATGTCAAGTCTCTCGAGCAAAAGATAAGAGTACGTCTTGACTTTATTTTTTAGCACTACCCAGCAGTATGAAATTTGTACGTTATACACTGAAGATCTTGATATCTAACATAAAATATTTGAAGCGTCTGGGTGCGTGTAATGCCTGTTTAAGATCTTATACACAACTGAGCAGGTAGAGATTTGTATGTTCTACGATAAAGCTCTCGATATCTAATGGAGAATAATTGAAGCTCTGGTTGTTTGTAATGCCTGCTTAGTGTCTTCTGGCTGAATGGTCGCCCAGTTATACAAAGGCTCATTTTATAAAGGGGTTACTTCTGCCTACAGATTACGTAGGCTTCTAGTTTGTCACGTTCTGTTGTAGTCAATTTGGCTAAAGAGTTGGATTGTCTCTGTTAAGATTTAGCTGCTGCTAAGGTTGGATTGTCTCTGCTAAGATTTAGCTGCTCACAGTCTTCCGAGCTTTCAAAAGAGCTTGCCCATTATTGAATCTTTTTTGACTACGATTCTGTTGGCGTCATTTTAATGTATTTGTGAAATTTATGCTCACGTTTTCTAGTACTGATATTTGAATCCGCTGGGATGGACATCTCGATCCAAGGTGGTGGCCCTTCAATCCCCTGACTTCCTAACCTCAGCAGCAAAAGGAGGACCTAGCAACGATCATCAGGAAACTGCGTTATATGACAAAGGATTGTGCCTAATGCCTCTTTCATTTCTCACAAAGGACACAATATGAAAAGCGACCTTCAAGTTCTGATCGAGCAAGGGAAAATGGATTATCTTCAACATTTGGCTATGCGGAAGTATCCATGCTAGTTGGGCACACCTATAACGTAAATCCAGATTTTGGTTACTTGCATCTGTATACCTAGCAATGAAGGGCGATTTCTGGTAGTGGAGAGCTTCGAGACCTTAGCCTTAGCTATCTTGTGTACTGTATACCATCTGAAGTAGTACTTTCAAGTATTAGAGATCATAGCTCAGTCAGTTTTGTAATGGAAGTGAAGAATTATACACAGAATATCAGCAAAATCGTCTGGATCTTCTGTTTGAAAACCTCTATCTGTTCTCTTGTGGACTGTGAAGTATTGCAGTTTCAACTAAGTTTCTGAAAGCTGTATGATCCAAATATTTCCTCACTTAAGATGGTTTGTAGTGTATGTCGAAGAACATGTCCGCATGTGAATCAATACCCTTCAGCGCATGAGCAGCAAGGCTATATGTAATTAATCATTAGTCTTTGGGAATATGTGTTATTGTTTGTCATTATGAATTTGAGAATTTTATAAGTAATAAGGTCGAGTCTTATTGAGGTTATATATAATCTTTTACTAGAGTGCTCCAGTGCCATTATATATTACTCCGGTTGCTCCAAAGCTTTTTGAGTTATCTTTACTAGCGGAGAATACGAAACTTTGTTACCAGTTTAGATTTTACTGTAATTCTGCAGTGAGCTCTAATTAACATTGGACTGTGGTTTTTTGCCTTTCTATTGCCACAATGAACTCTAATTAGGCACCTCTTTTTAATGTTTTATGTCCCAGGAGAAACAGAGCAATGTCTGTTCATTAATCTTAAGTTTCTCTTGTGTGTCCTCATTTGTGTGGCAGATTAGAATGAACTCTGATCTTCACGGTGAGGAAAGAAGTCCTAGCCACCTCACTACCTATTGGAGAGCCACTATAATATTTCATACAGATTTCAGTATATTTTCGTTGCGTATTAGAATTGTGAGAAATCGTGCAGGAAGATGTTTGCAGTCAGGTGACCTGCACTGCTGGCTTTTAACTTCTAAGTGTTAAAAGGGGATAAAGCCCTGAATCAGACCCGACATAGATCCAGCTGAATAACTTTAGAAACTAGAACATCAGTCTACCTACTAATCCTAGAGGAACAGTTCTTAGTCATCCCCAAGCTTGGGTAGTCTACCGCGATAAAAAAAAATGCTCCCGTGGACAGTAGTTTTGGTGTCCCACACCAACATAGCCCGTCTAATAACAGATGAGTCTCCAGGGACTGAAGGATCACAAGCGTTCTCTGGTCTCTCTCAGGTTATCGGGAATAATGCAAATAGTGTCAAGCCCTTGTATTTAATGCCATAAACCTGGCTACCTACATTGGTATTTATTTACATTTGATCTGGTTATCAGAAATAATGCAAATAGTGTCAAGCCCTTGTATTTAATGCCAAAAATCTGACTATCTACATGTGCATTTATTTAGTTTTAATGACTCCCACTTCAGGTGTCCATCACTAGCTGTCCGCCAAATGTTCTTGAACTCCTACTCAGACATAGTTACAGGAACAACATTTGAAATAAGTCCTGCTCTGTGGCTGATCTGTTACATTCCTGACAGATATTCTAACATCAACCTTACTGAGCAACCGTTACCTTCTTGATGAATACGATTCTAACGTGAACCCAACTGAGTAAGAACACCAAGGATCAGCAGACCCAAGACTGAATCCATGCTCAATCATACTCAATCCATGCTCAGCCTCGAGTTGAGATTTATCCATACGCAACACTCTTAGGATAGTTGTTTCATACTACCATATATAGTCCAACTCCCTCACAGAGTTGACCAACCAGAATCCTAGATAATCTTTAGGGATATCCGACAGCCCAAGCCTCACACCAAGAATTCATGCCAATGAATGACGAGCCAAAATCAGAAGCAAATCCTCAAGAATGCTATAGGTGTAACAACTCCACATGCATGCTCATTTCTCATGCTTTTGTAATTGAACTGGAGTCCTAAACTCAGAGTCATTACCTTACCACTAAGGGTAATGTTAACCCTAGGTCTTATGCCAAAATGTTATGCTAGAAGCAGCATAACCTAAGTTCCATAAGTATACTCAGTTAGGGACATAGCATGATATCAGTTAAGAAAACACAGTTTAAACACCCGATCGGATCAATCACCACAGCACAACGTCAAGTGCAACAAGACAACAGAATTGCTCTCCTCCTCAAACTGTATATTTGACTAATAAGTACGAAGATAAGTTGCTTAAAAGCACTTAAAGGGCTCGTAAAAGAAAGATGGCTCGATAACTCTAGAACTAAGCACACGTGATGTCGTCGAAATAAGAAAGCAAATTTGATCATTACTATTTTAACTCTCTCCTTCAATGATAAACGTCTCTCTTTATTTTAGAGTTTACTCTATTCATGAAACATACCTCCATGATAGTATTACAAGTAAAGGCTTTTTACATAACTAGATCTAAGCCAAGTTTGCTCTAAAAGTTTCAAAATTTTTTCTTATTCCCATCATGGATTGGTGAGAATTTTTCAAACTAATCACGTTTTCCGGTCATATGCCTTGTGGCGTCTGAATCTATGAACTATCTGGCACCATCATCAACTTGGGATGCCAATGCCGATGAGAAGACACTTGTCTTGTCATCTTCTCCATCATCTTCGGCAATGTTTTCTTGTTGAGTCACTTTTCTCACCTTTATGTCCACTTTTTTCTTATAACACTCGCGTGTCCAATGACCCGGTTTGTGGCAATAGTAACATTTGCCTTTCTTCTTCTTTTTCCCTTTTGATGACGACTCTCCCTCGTCATCATCATCCTTGGATTTCTTAGGAATCCTTTTCCATCCTTTCAGCTTGCCTTTAGCAAGCAAGGCTTGATCCTCCTGTGGGGTTTTTGCCTTGATTTCACCACTTCGCGACGTCGCTCTTCTTGCAACATGATTCCGTGGAAGTCTTCAAAAGTAGGCAACCTCTCCCTCGAAGCAATGTCACTCACAAACATCTATAGCCCTTCCGAAACACCGCTCATTGTGGTATGTACCAATTCAATATCCGTGATTGGTTCTCCAATCGCCACAAGTTGATCTCTCAGTTCCTTTATCCTGGTGAAGAAAGATCCCACTGATTCACTTTCTTCCATCCTTATTGCATTCAATCTCAACTTCAAGAACATGGCCCGAGCTGGATTGCAAGTTTGAAATTGCATTCTAAGAGCTTCCCAAGATCCGCTAGCCGTCGTGGCATCACTTATATGAGTGATCACATGGTCTTTCACTGAAAGATTGATCAAGGACAATGCTCTCTGCGCCTTTTTATTAAAGGCTCTTATGTCACCTGGAGTGGTATTTGGCCAGACTTCAATACCTGTCACGATCTCCCACAACTCTTTTTCCATCAAAATGCTCTTCATTTTGAGTTTCTAGATGTTGTAGTTAGAAGCCCCATCAAGTTTGCTTGCATCGCCCAAAATTGCCTCATTGATGTTTGTCATCTCCAAACTGTTTGGAACTTTATCTGTAGGCTATAAAGTGTATGTTGGAGCCAACCGTGATGTCAGAAATCAATAATAATGACCTGCAATTTTTGGCTTACCAGGTCACCCGCCGCTCTTTCGCCAAATTGAAAGCCAAACTGGTGTCGCTTTTCGAAATGCTTCTCGTCACCAACTCCCAGATACTTGCCCAATGGAATGGTGAAATCACTTCTGGCGCGCTTCGAACACTTCCTCCACGGCAATCACTCTGTTTTGGTGTATCGTACTTGCATGTACAATTAGGGTGCCCTTTGTTTGGAGGCATATAGCCTTTCGTTTGGCCAAAATAGACTAAAGGAGGTGAGAATAAGGGCAATTTGGGTTTTTGAACTGTTTCTTTAGTGTACTTCACCCTTTAAAAACTTGGGACCCAACAATTTTTTCAGTTTGAAGATTTTTTATGAAGTTGCAATGCACTTTGCACTTCAGACCCCTTTAGGCTTTTTCACATCAATCCAACGGATCCTTTACATCCAACGACCCACTTGTCGTGTAATAACCATCGTCGATCCGTGTGATTCGAGATCGGACGGCTTTCCACGCTTTTGTGCGTTGATCAAGGGCCTTTGAAGCACCAGGCACTTCGGGCCGCTAACCGACTAGCTGAACTAGGCATGCGAGGTCTCGCGACCTCTCCTCCTCTTCTCTCTCTCTGTGATGGATTTTCCTCTCTCTTCACAGGCTATGGCTGCTCCCTGTGGATTGATCTGGCTGCTTTCTTTCTCCACGACCAGTCGCGGCCTCCTTACTGCTGAGTCGCACTACTAGGGCGCCCATTCTCAACAACTTACAGCTTTGAAAAAGTCCTCCTACAAGGAAATATTCAAGATTTTGCACTTTGAAACCCTAGCAACTTTGAAGAGAAGGATATATTGGACTTTACTCAGGCTTTCCCTGAGCTTTCACTTGCAGCTCCTATTTGGCTGAGGTCGCCCTACAGCAGACAATCTTCTGCTCCAAACCGCTCTTCAGACGGTGTTCGATTGGATTCAAACCAATCACACATGCCAAGCAACCCTTCAGAAGATTTTCCAGCTTCACTTTTTTTTTGCCTGCCCTTTGATCCAGCTAACAATCCCTTGCCTCTGAATCTTCTTACAGTTTTTGGCTAGTCCACGAATCTCCACAGACTCGATTTTGTGCTTCCTAGCTAACAAACCGTCATGAATTCGCAGCTCTCTGTTCTTGTCCGGTGATTCAAGCCACCAAGGGCTCTGATACCAAGTTAAGAAAACACAGTTTAAACACCCGACCGGATCAATCACCACAGCACAACGTCAAGTGCAACAAGACAACATAATTGCTCTCCTCTTCAAACTGTATATTCGACTAATAAGCAAGTACAAAGATAAGTTGCTTAAAAGCACTCAAAGGGCTCGTAAAAGAAAGATGGCTCGATAACTCTAGAACTAAGCACGCGTGGTGCCGTCGAAATAAAAAAGCACTGTATAAGTCGATCATTGCTATTTTAACTATATCAAGTTCCACTCCAAATTTCATTGGGCTTCCCTAACATGAGTTTATGTGTTATGTGTAAACCGATGCCAGTTGTGAAGGACAAAACAAAGAATGGTAAAATCTGGTTCTAAGTGAAATGTATGTTAAAAGTTTGGTTGCTTAGTTGTGAGGACAAAGTAATCAATCCTTTCATAAATTCCAGCATTCCCATGTATTCCAAATTTGAGACAGAGGCATTAGATTAGAATGCCATGGAAACAAATAGATGGTCGATATTAACAAGTCTTATGTTTGAGTGTCAAGGTTCCAATGAAAGTGATGGTTACCAGTGACAGCTACAAGCCTAAACTAGAAGTCTTATATAAATGTATCTGAGAATGCTCTTGAAGTTTACGTGTTATTTATCAGGATGTGAGACACTCATACGAAAGATCTGGTTTTGAGCTGAAACAGAATGTGAACTTTTGAGGCACCCCCGTACAAGAGAATCAAGAAGTGGAATAACTGTATGCTCTCTCAAGAGATTATCTTTTGAGAACCGAAATAACGAACGTGTTTTCGTCGAACAGAATAAAAACCATCAGTATAATACGGAAGTGTCAAATGCCAAGACGTATGGCTTCTTCTGTACCATCTAGTAACTGGTATCCAGAAAGAGGAACAAGAGGAATTCTCCCGATAGCACTGTAGCAAGGAGACTAGATTTCGTTGATTTAGTTTTCATCATCTTAATTTGTGTCCTGTAATGGTTCTAAGATTGCACGTAGCAGGCACACTTTTATTCACCAAGTATCTCAGGTGATCCTCGTTGAAATAGGCAATAGGTTTGGAATGGTGTAATAATGTAATTCCATTTCGATGATGTCAATTATTATAATCGAGGCTAAGTCAGAGTCGAGTTACCCTCGTCTTTTTGTGAGAGGAGCGTCCTCGACTTTTCTCAACTGAGTCAGACAGTACGTTACGTTTCTCAATTCCCGAGAGCTAAGGATCCGTGTAGGAGAATCTCGCGGTGCCGTTTGATGATTCATGTTCATTGCAGTTCGAAGAAATGAAATGAAAAACTCTCATAACACGATCAGCTAGTTATCGTGTTTGGGTTGTGATTTTGTGGCCTTTCAGGATCGATCGCCCGACTCCAGCCCACGGGTGTGGTGTGCACACTGCAGTTATCAGTGTCAAAGGTCTCTTTTAAGTTCAAGAGAAACCATCCATTATAGTTGCTTTTTAGTAAGTTTTGAACAAAATTCGAAGTACATAATAACAGCTAGCCTGTAGCGCATCTTCAATCGTATGGATGAGAGTATCTACTGTACTCAATTTCGCGTGTTGCTTCTCAAGTAGTAACAATTCAATTGTGAGGATGGTGAAAGTTGAGATATGAAGCCTGAAATCTCATACGACTTTGAAGCGTGTACCTACCACTGCAAAATCTTGTTACTGTTATGATGGAAGACAGCAAGCGTACATGAAAATCTCTTTACTGCCATCGACGCAGGTGAGCGAGGATGGTAGGGTACACAGAAACGTTTACCACCAAAGCATCATACACTAGTAAGTATCGGCTAACGATACTCAGATCAGTAGAAAAAGGTCTTTTTAATGCTTTCACTAAATTCTGGACATAATAGTATATAGGGTAGATGGTCAGTGCGTTTAATAATAACTACGTATTATGGTATTATGGAAGGATCCGGACGCAGGCTATTCCGCTTGATAAGGATTTCCAAAAAAATTTGCGTGTGCCCGGCTCCTTCCATAATACGTAGTTATTATTAAACGCACTGGCCATCTACCCTATATACTCTTATGTCCAGAATTTAGTGAAAGCATTAAAAAGACCTTTTTCTTACTGATCTGAGTATCGTTAGCCGATACTTACTAGTGTATGATGCTTTGGTGGCCTAAATTTTTTTGGAAAGCCGAATCGGGCAGAATGGCTTGTGCCCGGCTCATTCCATTGCGTAATGGAGTCTTTGACTTTTTCACGTGCCATTTACAAAGCATAATTAGCAGTGGGTTTTTCTGGACCAATGAGAAATTGTCACTTGGCAGTCTGACGCGGACTGGCGCACAGTCTGACGCGCGTTTGGAATGTGCTTCAAAATTTTGAAATTTTAAAAAAAAAATCTAGTGACATTTTATGCTTTTTTAAAAGCCCAAAAATTGGGCGTAATCAGCACAAAGAATCCATTACGTAATGAATACGATTTGATCTTAGTTAATTTGTAGCGGTTTCATGTAAGGAAGTTCAGCGTTTAGAGCTCCAGACGACACCAGAGTCCTCTCGCCTCCGTGCTTCACTGATACCTGTTGTCAATACATTCATATTTGTATGTACAAACTGACCTAGGCATTATACTCGACAAAAGTTTCAAAAAGCCTACAAAACATTTTCAAGTCACTTGTCCGTTCTTTTTTTGGGTTGAGCTTTTCAATGTTCACATTTTGCATGTTGGATGGCTTGACATATTTTGAGCTATAGGTTTTTATTTATGTAACTTTGGCCTATCATATTTTGAGCTTATAGGTTTTAATTTATGTAACTTTGACATGTTTTTAAAACTTCATCTAATGTATATTCAAGGGGATATTGCATATACACGTCCCATTTCCTACGTTTTTTAAGTGCTCTTTAGATGTTACTAGCACGCACATACATATACATTCACAATCTGGCCGAGCCATTCCTTAAGTTTTCATATATGAGACACTTGCTCAATTGGTTAGCTTGACATCCAAAGTTTCTTTGGTCTCAAGTTCGAGCCTCCCCTTGGAAACCAAGAAGCATTCCTTAAGTTTTCAGTGGAAGCTCCTATTATGCAATGTTCAAAGTTCAAGTATGCACTTTCTCAAGTGCAATAAACATAAATGACTACACAATGATGGGCATGGGCATGGGCATGGTTCGATAATGCAATTTCATGGGCATGGGCATGCTTCGATAATGCAATTTCATGGGCATTTCAATCACCACACTACGATGGGCATGGGCATGCTTCGATAATGCAATTTCATGCCTCCCCTTTTAAGCTTCAACATTTGAGTAGCTATCTAGAATAATTCACTCTCCTTTTAGGTTTCAGCATTTGAGTTACTATCTAAGAAGAATTTTGGGGTGCATTCCGATACTTAGCTTATCAAAATTGACATAACTTTGGCAAAAATTGATTTTGCAGAACCATAAGAGCTAACATAAAACCCCGGCAAGAACTGAAGACTTTTTGTTAAGTTGATGAGAATGTATACAAACAAAGGTGTACAAGTGAAATTATTTTTTAGAATAGTTTTAAGTGTGAATTTACTTGAAACTTATCACGTAAGGCTTTGAGACTTGAGGCTTTGGGCCACTTCAAAATACAAAAATAGGCTATTAACTCTGAGCTTTTATAAAGCTTATTGACATTAAGACCTTCATTCATGGAATTTGTAGATCAATTGTTGTACTGATTGGCACTCGATTGAAATTTTATTTCCCGCTATCTAAAATAACTTGTGCATACCACTTGATGCAACATTCAACTTGAGTGTGTCTTGTCTTTCCACATTGATAACATCCAATTCTATTTTGATTCATATTGTCCACTTGTTTTGATTGGCATTCTAGTGCATACTTTTTTATTTATGGCGATTAAATAATCTTTCTCCTTTCTTTTTATTTGATATCATGTTCCTTTGCATCCATTGCTGTTGATGCCAAGCAAGAAACATGAAATAGCAAAATATAAACAAAAAAAGTTTGCAAATATTGCTTCAATCCCACAAATGCACAACACATCAAAGATAGTGTGCAACACATCTATTATAATTAAGACTTCAGTGTTCCCGAACAGCGGGCAGCCCTCATGCTATGACGACCAGCGCTCACGCTGCTCGGGACCCTTTTTCTTTTTAAATTTTACTTCCATGTTTTTTTTTTCCAAGTAGCGGTCGCGTTGCCCCACAGGCAACTTGACCCTGCCCATAAAATAAACTTCTCATTTTTCAAATTTTTAACTCTCCCCTTTGCCCACCCGCCCAAAACCCTGCCCTGCTTGCTCAAAACGCCTGCTCGCTCGCAGACTTGCAGGCTCACATCGCTAGTAATTATCTTGAAAAACTTGTTAGGCCTTATTAGCCCTCAATAAATCTACTTAAGTTTCTATTTGTCTAATTATCCTTATTTTAAAGCACTTACTTTGAAAGGTTCAAAGATAGAAATGTCTTTCTTCTTAAGGCTAGTAATTCTTTTGGGCCCAACAAAGTATACATTGGAGACACATTTATGAGTGCTTATGTACTTGAGATACATGACATTTGATTTGTACTTACTATCGTATTGAGATAGATCAAGCCTCCTACCACATATCTATAAAACGTAGCATCAAATGGATGAGAGTCACCAAACTAGAAA
>MU832961.1:0-63610 GCA_029204225.1 Diphasiastrum complanatum | reverse complement strand
TTGTAAGAATTTTGTACTCAGCTTCACAAGGATGACAAGGATATAGTTGCTTGTTTCTTCGATAGCCAAGAGAAACCTAGATTCCCTCCAATAAAAACTGTGTAAGCACTTGTGGATTTTCTATCCCACTCTATCTCCTACAAAATCTGAGTTTGAAAATGCAACCAAAGTTAGAACTTCTCCTTTATAGATCAATCCATAGTCTAAGGTAGAAGATACATATCTCAAGATTCTCTTTGCACAATTTCCAATTGACATATGTAGCTTGAAAGCTGCTAAAGCAACAGTTGAAGTTCATTCTTCACCATTGCAGCCGCCAAAAAAATTACGTACGGATATGATATGATCAGTTACATCATCTTGAAGAACCCTTCAAGATGACTGAACTACTCATGAACATTTTGTCTAGCAAGATCAATATTTCATTGGAGAAGTTTCTGAAGTTTGGTGCCAAAAGCAAAAGAAGTCTTAGCGCAAAAGTTAGCTCAAGAAGAACCAAAAGTCCATCAGGAGCCGCTTTTTTGTGTTGGATTTGAAGAATCTAACGAAGTACTCCATGTTGGAGCCGCTTGGGAAAGTGAACAAAAGAATATTACTCTGCCGATACAGCATAAACAATTTCCTAAAGAAGCAACCGTGATAGATGGAGGTTCAGGACTTAACCTGATTTTTACAAAGCTTTGTGCAAATTGGGGCCTTACAAAGATTAAGCCTGCTACTTTTTACCAGTAAGCTAGCTGATCAAAACAACAGTTCGTCCACAAGGAATGGTGGAAGATATACCTGTCAAAATTGCGGGAGTACAGTTCGTCATTACTTTCGTAGTGATGGACTTACCAGAAGCACCAAATGGTCTACCGAATTCTATTAGGACGTCCATGGTTACTGAGTTGCGCAAGTAATTCATAACTAGGATACCGGAAAAAAATCACTTTTGAAATTGTGAACGTGCAGTTAAAATTGATCCTACAACTTGGACTATCAAACAGTGATTCAAAAAAAAGGATGACAATTCGTCAACAACAAATCATACTTGTGATCGACCAGAGAAAAATTTTGGAGTTCATTACGATTCTCAAACGGATACTATCAATTGGAATGAAGCTCTTGCAACAATTGATTGTACAGCATGATATATGTGTCAACAAGATAATCAATCAGATTTGAGCAAGATTTTCTTATTAGATCGAACTTTGGATACACCAATCATGTTTTCACTTAATGTGCTGAATGTAGCCTGGATATCAACGGAACCTATACTAGATCCGATTGAGGATGAACTCATTCTTGTGAGTCATGCCTTGACTTATGATGGCAATGTAGAACTACGGATGAGCTTATTCTAAATCATATGGATCTGACCACATTTGGAGTGCGTAATGTTCTTGATGAACTCACAATAAAACCGCCCAAAGCAGTTATATAAAAGGAAGACAGGATCACAGGATTGATGATGAAGAAGCAAGCTAAGCAACATTATAATACGGTCCTGAAATGGGAAAATCTCCCTCGAAAAATTGATTCAGAGAAAGTGCCACCCTTATTGGATAAAGGCAAAGGAAAAGTCAAGGATGATTCTTCAAGATAGATTTCTAGTAAAACATCATCGTCTAGGAAGTGTTCACCTGTGAAGAAAGATTTATCATCTTGAAAGTCATCACCTCCACGATCAATTCCTGCTAAGAAGGCTAAGCGAAGATCCAAGACAAGTCCTTTCGAAAAAGAACAAACAGATGTAGTCCAGCATGATATGCCTGAACATTTTAAACGTTATACATTGTATGATGTGGTTATCATGCTACTTAAAACACAACGTGAACCTGAATAACATATGTTGGAATCTAAAGAGGTTTACGATGGCCCAGCTAGGACGCAGCCAATGAATCTTGCCAAACCAAGAGAACCAAAAAAGATTGTACAAGTTGGATCACAACTTACTCCTAAATAGTATCAAACACTCCAATTGTTCCTTATTAAGTATCAAGATTGCTTTGCATGGACTTATCAAGATTTGAATGATATTCCTGACATCAGTGATTGAACATACCATAACTTTAGTACCTGATGCAATTCCAAGGTTACAAAGTTCTATCGTTGTAATCCTAATGTGGCGGACCTGATAAAGAAAGAACTTCAGAGATTGCTTGATGCCGATTTTATTTATGAGATTGAGCATACTGAATGGATTTTACCAATTGTAATTGTTCCTAAAAAAAAATGGAAAATTGCGGATCTGTGTGAATCTCAAAGCGTTGAACAAAGTGATCCTTTCACATCACTTTCCGTTGCCTTTTACTGAAAGCATTTTGGATCGCCTTGCTGGAGCGGAAGCTTATAGTTTCCTGGATGGATTTAGTGGTTACAACCAGGTTAAGATTGCACCTGCCGATCACCATAAAACTGCTTTTGCAACAGAATGGGGCACCTATGCTTACAAAGTAATGTCGTTTGGACTCTATAATGCACCAAGTTCATTCCAAAGAGTAATGCAATTTGCTTTTAAAGATTATCTGCAAAAATTCCTTGAAACTTACTTGGACGACTTGGGAGTTCATAGTACAGATACAGACCACTTGGATCGATTGGAGAAAGTATTTGAAAGATGCCGCAAATATCAGATTTCTCTAAATCTAGAAAAATGTCAGATATGGGTTTCCCACGGAGTTGTGCTTGGACATGTGATATCAAGACATGGTATTGCCACGGATTATTCTAAGATCAAAGTTATTGTGGAATTGCCACCGACAGCAACAATTCGTGGAGTTTACGTGTTTATGGGTCATGCGAACTACTATCGAATCTTTATTATCTTCTTTGCAGATTTAGCACGACCTATATACAAACTGACTATTGTTCCTATTTGGACAGTAGAAGCGTTAGAAGCCTTTGAAAAATTAAAAAAAAGCATTAACTTCAGCACCAATACTATGTTCTCCAGATTGGACGATAGAGTTTCATGTTCATACGGATGCCTCAAAATATGCCATTAGATCAATTTTGATGCAGCCAGGTGACTATAAGAAAGATTATCCTATACGATTTGCAAGCAGACAGCTTACAGATCCAGAAAAGAATTATTCAACAATAGAACTTGAGGCATTAGCCATGATTTTCTCTGTTCAAAAATTGTCACTACCTCATGGAAACGCACTTTGCATTTTATACGGATCATCAACCGTTACTTTACTTGGTAAACAAGACATGCAATACTGGACGTATTGCAAGATGGTTATTGTTATTGGCTGAATTTGACTTTCGAATTGTGGTTCAAAAGGGCAAGCAACATTATCTAGTCGATCACGTTTCGCGAATTGAATCCGCACCAGTTAATACTGAAGTGGATGATGAACTACCAGATGCTGCATTGTTCTATGTTGAAGCAGTATCTGAGTGGGCAGCAGATATTGTTGAGTACCTGATGCTAGGACAACCGAATGACTCCTTGACAAAAGTATAGAAGAGGTAATTGATTCATAAGACTCAACCTTATCAATTAATTGCAAGACAATTGTATCGTCGTGGATCAGATAATATTTTACAAAGGTGTGTTTTACCGCATGAAGTACTAGATTTAATCATGTTTTCACATGATGACATGGGTGGAGGACACTTCTCTACAGATATTACTGTTCGCAAACTTTTACAATCAGGTTGTTGGTGGCCTACACTTCACAAGGACAAAAAAAAAATTATTCAGACATGTGATGTTTTCCAACGAGCACGACGACCTCCTCGACAGAACTATGAACTCTTGCATCCGGTTTTATCGCAAGCACCGTTTGAAAAATGGGGATTGGATTATGTTGGACCTATTCACCCTGTTGCGGAAGGATCTCAGGCCCGATACATTATCGTCGCAACTGACTATATGGCCAAGTGGGTTGAAGCCAAAGCTGTCAAAGTTGTTGATGCAAAATCTACGGCCAAGTTTCTATATGAAAATATTATAATCAAATTTGGATGTCCGATCGAGATTGTTAGTACCGGGGTACACACTTTGTTAATCAGACAATAAAGTGTTTACTGGAAGATTTTTTGTTATACACATATTTAGTGCTCCCTACTATCCCAGAGGGAATGACCAAGCTGAATCTTCCAATAAGATTCTCTGCACCATTATAACAAAGACAGTTGAAGCAAGTCAGTCCGATTGGGAACATAAACTGTATGTAGCATTATGGGCATTCAGAACCGCTTACAAAAATAGTACAAATCAAACAGCTTTTCGACTAGTGAAAAAGGAAGCACGATAATTTTTTGATGGAAAAAGGAAGCACGATAATTTTTTGATGGAAAAAGAACCCTAGTTAGTAAGTGAGAGGGATTTGGCACCCTACGTGTGTAAGTTCAACCCGATGATCACATAGTTATTTGATTAATTAGAAAGTCAATAAAAGGACTTTAGGCCTTTTTGGGAGACTTTTAATGTCGCAGGGCCTAAATGTCAAGTTAGTGAATAAAGTTGGGTTTCCCTCCAATTTTGATGGTTCCCACACTTTTTTAAATTTGAATAAAAAGAGAGGCAAGACTGGACCAATAGGATTCAGAGGCCAGGGTCCTCCTCTCTACTATAAAAAGGGACCAACTCGAGTTGCTCCTCATGTTCATTTCCTCATTTCAATAAAGCAGATTGGATCTCTTCAGAAATGGATTGATGAATGTCCTTGATCTCTATCACTTTTCCTCCATCTTTCATGCTTATTTGGATTTCGCTAGTTGTTGGATCTGAGTGTTATTGGGATTGTATGTTATTATACTTTTTATGAGAGAAAAAGTGAGAGAGAGAAAGAGTAAGCTATCTTTGTTGTGGATGTGTAGTGTTAAAGAGTAGGGTTAATGGATGTAGAGATAGATGTGAATCCTCCATTCATGTTGAAATCTGAACTAAACTATTGCTCTCATGGGAACGAACCTACGCGTGACAACTAACTCTGTCTCTTTGATGCTAGATTGACTAGATCTTGGATTCAGGTTAGGCAAGGAAAGAAACCCACTACAAAGTCACACAAACTATCAGGGTTCCCCTCATACATGGGCAGATTGGTGTCATTATGCATTGGCATGGATCCATAAGCACCGTCATTATCTCCAGCATCATCGTCTTCGTCGCTGCTAGCTGTCTCTAACTCTGGCAATGGATAGATAAACAAATATTTCCACTCTTCCACATGTTGTCTGTTCCTGCATCTTCGCTATTGCCATGTAATACATGAATCATAGAAACATGACAATGTGCGACATCGTAGTGAGCATGGACTATCTGGGGAATTTTCATCAACACAATGGAACGAGCGTGAGTATGTGATGTGCTGACAATCCCATTTCACATCACGTTGCACCTCATCCTTGCTGACCAGCCATAAAACCCTTCTTGTACTGCAGTTGTGACCTTCTCCTTTTGGCCTAAATGTTTCTTTCAGATATGCGACCACATTTGCTGCACATTTCAAGGGCCAGCCATCTGGTTTCAACTCCTCGTGAGTGAGAGTTCTCTTGATGACCACGCCGCACTCCGTCATGCTCGTCTTTTCCATGGCCTGAGGAAAAAAAAAATTATGCATCATTTGCAGACCTGTCAAGTGATAATATCTGGCCAAAAAGTAAACAAATTGTTAGATTTTTTATTTTTATCGTGGCTGCAATAAACAGTGCTTGCAAATAGTACCCGTAGTTCCAAACCTGGTGTCCTGTCTACTACCAATTTGGTATTATATTCGGGTGTCCCGTATAGTCCTAGTTTGGTACTATATCTATTAGAGAAATAGTACCAAAACTGGTACTCCAAAGCAGTGTATTTTGGTACTACGAGACAAACTATGTAGTTAAAGTCTTATAGTTCAATACCAATTTTGATACTATTTGAAGTAACAAACCTGAAACACCAGTGCATGGATTGTATCTCGTTCTGCATCTTGAACGAATAATTCTCTGCAAAGTCAATGACTGAAACAACAACATCCGAAGGAAATTTCAGCAAGCAGTCTTTTAATTGTTGTGACTGCCTCCGAAACACAAAGTTATGCTTGATGAAGTTTTTCAGATGTGATGAAACCAGGTCAACAAAAGCACTGCTCCGTATTCTTTGCATTACCAAATCCTTTCTCTTCTTGATAGAACCGCCCTCATCAACAAACCCTGATGCAAAGTCTGTAAAGATCTTCACAAACAACTCCCTGCTGTCCACTGATGTCTCAGAGGGACATAATGGCAACGTGTAAATGCCGCATTTATTGTAGTCCCAAAACAACCATTTTTTTGCATGGTATTCTAAATTAGGAGGCTTTGCACATAAAAGCGATTCCCACATATTGCTGATGCTGGGACAAACAGATTGGTTTGCTTTGCAAATATCCGATTCTTGAATTTTGCAGCAGATGCAACATGTAGAAGCATGATCCTTTCCATGATGACCAAATGTGTTTTGTCTCATATGATTAAACGCCTCCTTAAATCATATCATTTGCATATGGTACACACAGCAACATGTGTACCACTCCTTCAGTTTTCGGACAAAATAAGGCTTCAATGCCTCAAAGCATCTAAGAGATATCTGCACTTCTAGGTGAGCCCTTCTGAATCTTTGGAACAACTTGACCTGTGGCCTAAAAACCTTACAGCTTACTAAAAGAACATAATAATATGCCTAAGAATTACCACGTAAGTTGATCCAAGCCAACTTGAACATTAATCCAAACATAATTTGTGTGTAAAATTCATAGCAATAGTTGAAATTCTGTTAGGATCTAGTGTAGTATGCAGATCACATCACACAATCACCATAGCCACTCCTCACAAGCTCTCAAAGATGGCACAACAAAAGTTAATAGATTACAAAGAAACATTGTACATATAGAGTATTCACAAACTGCATGAAAAGGCAGGCGTCCTAAAATTGGCCTACAACCTGTCAAACTAAGGTCGGGCCCAATATGGCCAAATTCGATCGACAAACTTGGGACATGCCCCCAAGTATAGCAAGTGCTGTAAATAACTCTGTACAGGCTAATTATTCCTATGTGTGGCTACTCGGCTTACCCAAGTAGCCGGCTACGGGATCAGTGCCCGATCAATATATCCTAACGGATCACGTCCCGATCACAACCATATACAGTATACCAAATAAATTGTACAGTAATTACATCATCACATTTAGAGCTTATACTAATGAATTAGATCAAAACTGATTTCTAAATCTCTCCCTTAAGCTCAAATGTGATAAGAGTGAAAAACAATATATTGCAGCAGCGTCTGGAATCTCCAAAAGATGTTATGCATATCACAGCTACCATGTACTTGACTCACACTCAAGCACACCAACAAACCACTAGGTTTGACTCACAAAGTATCATGCAAACACAATGCTCATATAGAGAGTCTACTGTACTCTCGACCAAATGACTCATCCCCAATCTGACTTGAAACACAAGTGGACCACATGAACGACATGGCTCAAACTGAGGAAATCCCACTGCCACCATGAGACTTACATCCTCCATCTAGCTAGGCTGACATCCTATCAGACACTTACAAGCACAGACCTGTAAAGTTGACATACATGAGCGACTGAGGCTCAACCTGAGGAAATCTTATTGCCCCCATAAGATTGCACCCTCACCAGATAGACAACTAGTAGACAATGACAAGTCAATGAGCATAAAATGTCTACTTTGCTTTTGACGTAGCAAATGCACAACCACATACAACTCTGACTCATATCTAAACTCCCGTGACAAGGCAACATGCAAGCCCACACACATTCATGCAAACCAACATGAATGATAAAGCGTCAAATACATGACCAAGGCCTGCCCAAGCTATGGTATCCTGTCATACCAACACCTGCACCACTTGTAGATCTGCTGCTACACCACTAGTCTCCAAATGAGGTCTCCAACCATGGCCCGCATCTGTAACCAAGATGCCCTCACGTCCAAGCATATCCAACTATCCAATAAGTCCTGAAAGCTGATCCCCATCCATTCCCCATGCACTAAACACAAGATTCTATGAAGGACTCAACGAATGAATGTACACAAACCGCACCATAGGCTATACCTTAGTAGCTCGCCCACCTCCCAGACATATTGATGATGATTTGCCTCTCCTACATCTCATGTAGGCTCAACTTCCCATGCTTGACGTTGCCAACTCTGATTTGACCAGTATATAGGCCTCCCACCAAGGAGCCTATGTCACCAACACTGTATCCATCATAGCGTCCAAGCCAAAGCAAATGCAAACTAGATCCACTATTGTGATGAACAACTCACCCACGATCCATAGCATATCAGGTAGGATAGCTCCAGAACCCTGTATCTTGTACCATCTGATCACCAAATATCCATTATCCACTGATAGCTCTCCAAGAATCTGTCCACCTGTAATACAACTAGACTCCAACTGGATCTAACCAAATAACTGCATCCTGCTTACCAAATAATGATGGATAGAAACAACATGTGATGCCAACCTGGAGACCACTGTGCATATAACCATGCAGCTCACCTGATCACTCGCCAAAGTATCAATTGTCACTCCCTGAGCAACCATCTCCATCTCTGCTGGCTCACAACCATGGGCATGTTGAATCCACATCACCCTGTAATGCTTTCCATGCCCTCAGGATATGTACCACCTCCAAGTACACTCCATGCCACCTACCTCCAAGCAGGCCCGTCCCTAAGTCACCACATGATGCACCAGCTGAAGAACATCGTCCATACATCAACTGACATATCATACCTGAGCAACTGTAGCATCTCCCTGAGTGCCACCCCAATGAACTCGTCATTCACATACTATGCTCACCTGATGTTTCTAATCCTGGTCACCATCTTGCAAGACAAGCCAAACTCCAAAGCATCACTTGCTCCACCTGGCTCCTAGCATCTACTCGCTCTCCCTGGCTATGTGCCACCCGACACCATGCCACCGCAAGCATATCCCTGAGTCGCCGCTCATGGGATCCCGAGACTACTGTCTCCCTGATCGTACTGAGGTATATGGCTCTGAGTGACTCCCTCTAGGCTTCCCCATGATCTCACCACCTGAGAATCTGCACCATGGAAATTCCAACAACTGTGCCAAGCCTAGACTCCTGCAAATACAACCAAATGCATGAAAGCTATAGGTAGCTTATCCACGCCCGTGATGGTAGATGTCTCCCCATCAATGCCAATGTCCAAAACTGGCCCCTTGCTATAATGCCAACATGTACTCCCAAATGAGCACACCATGAAGTCTTCACCATCAGTGTCCCCTGCAGTAGATCGCTAGCAAAACACTCATCATGGTGCTTGCCCTCCGATCACACCCCGTGCGATCTCCATCAGCTCTCCAACCTAGAGCTGGCTCTCAAAGCTTCACGCTTTGCCCATTTGCGTTTGCAACTTTCTGATTCTATCATGAATCCCACATGTAAGTCTTGTCCATGCCAATGACTCAAGTCCAATATGAAATAGTTGCCCCCTTATGATCATCTCATGTCATTCTGCAGTGCTATCCCTACCAGGTATCCCAATGCCATCCCTGATCACAAAGATCTGAGCATCTACCCTATAGTGCCCACCTGTATTCCTCCAAGCTAGCTCTAAGCTGCTTTTGTGAATGGTTCCAAACCACTCCCTGAGAATACACTGAGATGTGAACTCCAAAGCCACCATCAAGTCCTCACATGACTATGCATGCCAATATCCCTCCAACTGACCCTGTGAGATCTTCCATGGCCCAAACTAAATGATCTGCACCTTTTCATCACTGAAATATGCATCCTTGATGCAATACTGATATGGCAAATTGACTTGACTTATCCAAACTAGCAGTTGAAGTGTTTCTCCTCGATGACAAACCTGATACACTGCTCCACAGCTAAAAAGGCTTGATCAAAATTGACTTACCGACTGCAAAACCGCAAAATCATCACACTCACCACTCGCCAAGAGCATCCAAAGTGTGATTACTAACCCATTCTTCATCCTCTGTGTGTCCCACACACAGCTCGTCCAATGCAAGTCCGCTATCTTGCCCAATGGATACCAACTGGCACCACCTCGCACTTCTATCACCTGTGACCGCCAAAATGTGTGTACCTCCAAGCTAGCCCATATTTCCCTCCGAACGAAAAATTTCCAAGCTACAGATGCGTGTGTCAATGTAGCTATCACCTAACTCGACAATGCCACTACCGATCATGCCTGTGAGAGCGTTCCCCCAAAAAGCCACTTGACATTGGTTGGTTCTAACTCCAAAAGTTGAACCTAATCACAAGAATTTCTCACTTGTAATCGGCATACCATGCCTACCTCTCACCTGTGATTGCTTTCCCTCTCAAAATTGTCGCCAATGATGAGTAGTCATGCCACCAAACTGCACTTCCGTCGCCAATACTCGCTTTCTCCACACAATTCCGCTACCATTCGCCCCCATACTGCATTTACCACTTTCAAACACCCTGTTACCCTGTCAAGAGTAAGTAATAATGATTCCAAAGCAATAATGCCTCATTGTACCACCCTGTAGCAAGTTTCACCATGTAGCGGCCTTGGTTCACCTGCCATGCATAGATTCGTTCCCAAGGGAATAGTGCTTCCCTTGCGAAGTTAGCTTGCAAATCCTACTCTAACCACACCTAGATTAACCACATCTAACTATCCACCCTACTTTAACCACAAGCATGAGAAGGAAGAATAGATTACAATGGGGGAGGTGCTTACATCATATCCTCTATACTCTCTTAGAAATCATTAACAACATGCAAGTAGAGAGAAGAAGCAAATGGAAAGCAAATACAAAATGCAAAAACATGAGAGAGAGAGAGAGAGAGAGAGAGAGAGAGAAAGCAAGGATGTTCAAATCTCATTTGGGCATAATCTCCTCCTCCTATTGAACATGGAAATATGGTACAAAGGATGCCTTTTTATGGATGGGGAAGGCCCTTGCCCCTTTCTCCTATTGGTTAATTACAATGGCAAGGATCCTAATCCAAGCCTACTAAACTAACACAAAATGAATCTAATGGTTCCTTAAGAAAGCACAAGGGCACTCACATGATTCATGTGAGTTCTAATTTGGGCCCTTTTAGCTTTTTTATTAACAATTTGACTTAGGGCCTCTAATGTCATTTTAGAGTTTTAGGCCCCTAGTCACTTATTCCTAATTCTACAAGTTCTACAAAACCAAATTGCGTGCTCATTAGGTTGGGCTTATACACGCAGGAAGCCAGTGCCCTCGCACTTATTGCTCTACATGTACAGTGTACTGTGGTGGGGCCCACTAAGTGCCCAACAGTATCCCCCACCTAAATAGGTGACGGTCCCACGACACCTGCCTGTGCTTGTTGTGGAAGAAGGTTGTCGACACGTTTATTGCGGATGATGGAGTGCGTCAAGAAAAGCGTGGATAAAGATTGCTTACGTAAAATCTGAGGCTTTATTCGATGATGAGAAGCCTATCCTAAGCTCTTCAAGAAGTGTTTGGAAAGGCTGGTGGCGACCAATACTTGCGTAACCGGCTACCGTTGATGGGCGTAGCAAACGGTGTCTCATCCATTGTTTCTAAAGTCACTGCCCCTTGCGATAAGATGTCGGTGATGCGATAAGGGCCTTCACCACTGAACTTCAGCTTTCCTTTTATCGCCTTTGTCTTGTACATGAGGACCAAATCTCCTTTTTGAAGATCTTTCTTGTGAAGATGATGATCATGCCAGGCCTTGCAACGTGCTTTCTCTGCAGCAAGAGCATGGACCGCTAACAAGCGTGTTTCGCACAACTTGTGTAGCGCTTCGTGACGAAGGTGGAGCGATCTTGTATCATCTAATCGTTGCATTGTGGCAATGCGAAGAAATGGAACGAGAAATTTCACCGGCATGACTGCATCTTGGCCATACACCAGTTGGAATGGAGTTTGCTCGGTGCTGCCTTTGTATGCAGTTCTGAAAGCCCACAGAGCAGCGTGTAGCTTGTGCTCCCAATCTGATCTCACTTCACCTCCCTCTTTCCAAAAAGGGAGACAAGTCCTACATCGATTTAGAAGTTTGGAGCACTTGGATTTACATCCCAAATAGAGTGCTATTTTCTCAAGGGAATTGAAGCATGATTCTCAAATATGTTGGTAGTGTGCTCTTCTACTGGGTTGATTTTGATTAAAGATGTTGAGAATTGTGTGATTTTATTCATAAATTCTTGTCTTCTTGAGTAAAATTTCAATGATGTGGAAGGATCTGCATGTGTAGGTCTTATTGTGTGGAGCAGTGGCTTGTGTTGTGCTTGGTTAAAGTTTGATAACTTGCTAAGCCTTAATGTTCTGAGTCAGGTCACATTGGATATGTTCATTGATAGATTGAACAATCAATTTATCTAGTTTGTGGACTGATTGCAATTTGTGGACATGATTTCGGTGTGCATGTTGAGGATTGTGAATTTAGAAACCTTCTAATCCTCTTGTGAACTACATAACTTGAACAAGGATGGAAGTTACAGTTATGCTGACTTTTAGCAGAATATTAAAGCTAGGGCCTACTTTTTTTGCTCGCTTCCTGTCCTCTGGTCTTATCGATGCTTATTCCAAAGCATTGAGGAAGAGATCCTTGAGATCCGGAATCTTTGCAACGGACAACAGTTTGGTTGTTTCCTGCCCTTCTGATAGAACTAATAAGTTGACGGCCATGGAGTAGCAACAAACCGGGAATGAATTTGCGCCCCAACAAGATGACTTCTGATTCCTGTAGTCGGCCGATGCTAAGGCTAGAAGCTCGTTGTGGAACTGTTGAAACATTTCTGAAAGCGCTGTCAGGATCCCTTGCTGATTCTGCTTGAACCCTTCTGTGATGGAAATGGCTGCATTCCCTCGATGCACCTGCTCTTCTATTCCACCGAAGGCTGCTGATGGATAGATGCGGTGCTGAAGTTGCTAGCAAAAGGTGATAGGTCTGCTGACCGGGAGGAGGCATATGAGCAGCACCATGGGTTGGAGCTATCAACGGCGGCGGTGGAGAGTAGATCGATCCTCCCTCTTTTCTAAGGCTTTGCTCTGGAAAACCCTTTTTAGGATTTGCATAGCCTTGAAAGTTTTTTTGCCCTAGGCATGTTGGTTCTTCCCTTCAAAAGGCTTGTTGGTTTTCCTCTTTGAAGGGAAGTGACCGGTAGTTCAACCTTCGTGCAAGGGTTTTCAAACTCGGCAATTTTAGGGATTGCATGGCTTTTTGTTTGGATTTTTATAGCATGCCGGTCGACCCAAGGTCTCCCTATTTGTTCTTTCCTGTTGGTAACCCTTTTTTTAGGGTTTGAGGATAGAGGGGGTTGCATGCTTTATGGGTATTGGGTTATGGATTTTGCATTGTTGGGAAAGACTTTGCATTAGGGTTTTTAATTTTGGATATCCGAATAAACCCTTGAACTATTTTTCATGCGAAGCGAGTCTATGATTGGTATTGGATATTCCATCTTCCACTACTTTTCTAGTAATTGCATGGGAAACAATTAGGTCTAATAATGAATTAGCATAGGTAAAACCTCTATGTTGATTTGGGAAGAAGATTTTGAAAAATCTGACTAGATTAATGGGTGAGAATGAATTATTGGTTCTCTAGGCCATAACCAAGAATGGGTCAAACAATATAATTTTTGTTATCCCAACATACCGTCTATGAAATTGATTGATAGATTTAGGATTGACGGCAATTTATTCGTTCCTCATGGGTTACCTTTTCTAAGCCGGTACCCGGTTCAAGAAAATTTAATTTTTTCTTGTACTATGCCTGTTAATCATTTAACTTTGGAGCATGTCTTCTCCCTGGAATTAACGTTAAATGATTTTTTTTCCTATATTTTTTCTTTTCGACCTCGAAAAATTTGAAGGGATTGGGCAAATCCAAGTTTTGGTAAGATACTTGTCAAAGCAGAATTTGGTTGAGCTAACGGAATATGAATAGTATTAAATGGAAGTAGTTCTTTATTTAATTCAAGGATTTTTGTCAAATACTGTAAAAGAAATACCGAAATCCAAATTTTCGGATTTTTTATTAATATAATTTCATTGGTTCCATTATAACTAGCCGGCTTTGAAGGAGTAATACTAAAGCCAGAAAAATAAAAAGGGAAAATCGATTATTTTCTACTTTGTGTATAGGGATAGTTCCTGTACCTTAGATGAGGGAATTTTTTGGGGGACCGAAAAATCTAAGGGAGGAAGAATAATGGACACCTGAGTCAATAAATGAGTTTGTGTTATGTATTTTGGGTTTCTTGATATTTCTGTGGGATTGCATAGTACCAGTTATGGAGTAATTTCATAGTAAAATTGATTAATGGATTTCATTTAATTGAATTCCTGTTTCATATCAGGTATGACCATGAGAATGACCGTAAAATCTGGTATGATTTGAATTAAAAAAGAAGTTAATCAACACATGGATTTTATTTAACCTGTTCGTATTGGAAAAGTTTTCCTTAGAGGTCATGCTCTCTATTGCAGGGATTAACAAAACTTATTACTAACCAGAAGAGGTTAATAGACACTCTTTCATAAATGGATTATTGATATCCATCTGAAATGAAAATTTTTGGATTCTCTAGTGTTTTGGTTGTATTTGATATGTGCCTATATTTGGTACAAGGATTCTAGTTTGATTCTTTGGATCTCTAGACTCTCGGATAAGGCAGTTAAGGATTTTCTGGAAGGGAGAGCTGGTGGTATGGGACATTAGTAATTTTGGAAAGAGAATTCTAGGACTGTAAAAATCTGATTATCAGTGGCTAATTTTAGTACCTAGTCACGATATGGGAGGAAAAATTAGAATAGGATCCTTGGTTTAGGACTTTATAGTAAGGTTATGGTTTGGCCTATCGCTAGAAACAGTGCTTGTTATGGAGATTGGACTATATGATGTCATAGTTAATGCATGGTGTCAAGTTGGTGAGCTTATTTTGTACATGGATAACAACTAACATTCAACGTTGACACCTGTCTTCCTCACTGTGCTAACTTGCGCGATTTTGCGTGGTGGGATGGTGGCAGGTACCAGCTGGATGTCTTGAAATATGTTTTGCTTTGATGATTAAAACCAGGTAAGGGGATTCATTCGTGGTTTGCAAGCCGAAAACCAAAAGTATCTTCGACCTTTGAAGCCTAAAACCTTGGAAACTGCTATCACCCTAGCTCAGACTTATGATGACATAGTTCGCCCAAAAGGTAAAAGGGTTGTAGAGGAGACCCGACCTGAGTCCTCCAAGCATGGAGAGAAGCGGAAAATTCCGACATCTAATTCTTCGAATAAAACGAGGTATAGATTGTCAAGAAGTGACATAGAAAAAGCCAAGAGGGAGCACTTGTGCTTCATTTGTATGGGAAAAGGCCATAATAAGAGTCAGTGTCCTAAGTTACAAAACAAAGGGAATAGTGACGAGACTCCCGGTAGGAAGAAGCCGAAGAAGCAAGTTCATACTGTTCAAGTTTTGCCATTGGAAAAATCTCCCAAGGTAAAGTCTGTCCAAGCGTCTCATGTGAATGAGGTGGAGGTCTTGTTCGCAGTTATGTTGATAGCACTTTGGAGATCATTCATTGAGGTCAGAAAGTTAAGTTGGTTGGAAATGCATGCAAGTTTGCCGGCTTCGCCAGTTGTCTCTTCTGTGCAGTTGAAGCGGTTAGTGTGGAAACGAAAAAAAGGTATTTCTTTGTTTCCTTACTTCTAAAAGTTTTTCAAGTACTTCAAGGTTATCTTTTCCATACCCAAAGAAGTGTGTTTCTTCTGTTGAGAGAAGTGATAGAGATGTGAGTTTGCAAACTAATTTAAATGATTTTAAAGACATCTTTCCTAGTGATTTACCTTCCGGGTTACCCCCGAGAAGAGAGGTAGATCATCCTATAGAGCTTGTACCTGGGACTAAGTCTATTAGTAAGCCTCCTTATAGGTTAAGCCACTCGGAACACCTAGAGGTAGAGCGACAGCTGCAAGAGTATTTAACTAAAGGGTTTATACGCCCCAGTAAATCACCATGGACCGCACCCATTTTGTTGGTTAAGAAAAAAGATAGGTCTATGCATATGTGCATAGACTATAATGCTTTAAATAAATTCACTATTAAGGATAAATATCCTTTGCCCCGGATAGATGAGATCTTTGATCAACTCAAAGGGGCAAAATATTTTACTAAGTTAGATCTTAGGTCTGGATATCATTAGGTATGTATTAAAGAAGATGACGTTCCGTTGACGGCTTTTCGGTCACGGAATGGTCATGATGAGTTTTTGGTTCTTCCCTTTGGATTACCCAATGCCCCAACAACATTTATGAGGTTAATGAACAATGTCTTCAGACATCTCTTGGGCAGTTTGTGTTAATCTACCTTGATGATATCCTGGTCTTTATTCGTACTAAAGAAGAACACTTTGATCATTGGCGTCAAGTGTTCCAAGTCTTGAGAGAGAATTCCTTGTACACAAAGGAATCAAAATGTGAATTTGGTTGGTTTATGAATAAAGGGTTTTAAAAGGTTTGGTCTTGACTTGTCAAGTGGAGCTTTGTTCCGTTTCTCTCTCTCTCTCTCTCTCTCTCTCTCTCTCTCTCTCTCTCTCTCTCTCTCTCTCTCTCTCTCTCTCTCAATGCATTGAGTTCTACAAGTTAGTATAAAGCATTGATCTTTTTGTAAGTAGGAACACACAAAAGAGCATACGAATGTTACACAATCCACTAGTGCAAGAAGCAAGAATTGTCAATCCCTAAAAAAAGTATCTTTAGAAAAAAAATGTAATTTTTTTAGTCAAATCAATTTGATATATAAATAACATATAATATGACAAAGTGAAAAGTAGTCTTTTTCTAATCTTCAAACTAGTATCACAAAAATGAAATTGATTTGAAGTCACAAACTTTTAATGCTTTGGAATGAATGGGATTATGTCATTTTTGCATTAAAAATCCCAATCTCAAACTAGGGAGCTTCTTGAAACTTCTATGGTATGTTTTATTTTTACAATTAATTAATGGAGTTTGTAGTCTTGAAATTTCAGAGTGTTATGATTTCAAATGTAATGGTTATTTTTATTATTATGTTTATTTTTATATGTGATTACAATAGAAGAAAATGGCCAATCAAGATGAGGAGAGAGTTAAAAAAAAAAAAGAAATATTCCAAAGGTTAAGATTAACCTTGAAACCTATGCTCTCTCAAGGAAATCCCCCACAAATGGAAGGCATGTATCATGTGAACTACCAAGGCTAGGAGGTTATAGGCTGTTTAATCTCAATGTAATGTGGCTGGGCTTGAAGATCGGCTTTTCAATATGTTGAGAAATTACCTTGGTTGGGAGGCAAGCGAGTTAATATGATGTAAACAAGTAAATATCCATGTACTATGCCATCTTTCTTCTGATGTTGTCAACATTTAACCAAGGCAATTTGGCAAAAAATGAGTAACAAATCCCTTACAATCGATAACATCTATTCTATGGAGAAGAGTAGACGAAAGCAGACATTTCTGTGACAATGAAGGTTAACATTTACAGAGGTATTTTCTAGCAAGGGTAGAGTGTATCACATATTGCCTTACAACAAACGTGCCCCAATTATTCAAATTCTTGGGATACAAGGCTCACGTGTGTGCGAGGGCCGTCAAAACCTTTGTGAAGACCTACCAAAAGAGTTCTATGTGTTTTGAACAACTTAGGTCGCATAATTTGCATATGCAAAATTGACCCTCTCAAAGGAACATTAAGAATATGTAAGATGTTTCAACAAATTGATTTGATGAAAAGGAGGCCTTTCTAGAGTAAGCCAAGAGAGTATAGGGCAGGCCTTAAGTCTGCTCTATATTTGTAGTCTCATAAGTGTTACAGCAGCCTCATAACGCACGTCAGTCCCCCACTCACGTAAGATCACACAAGAGCGTGCTCCTGACTACAGCCACTCCAGCCGCTGCTGCTGCTCCTCCTCCCCCTCCTCTCATCATCATAGCCGCCCCTCTCTCTCTCTGTCTCTCTGCCTGCTTTCAGTTGATCATATCTTCATACGTGGGTGAATTTCTGAACTGCTAGATGCAGCTCATCATCACCCACAAACAGCCAGCTATACTCTCTCTCTCCTCTCTCTCTCTCTCTCTCTCTCTCTCTCTCTCTCTCTCTCTCTCTCTCTCTCTCTCTCTCTCTCTCTCTCTCCTGAAATCCTTAGTAGTGGTGAACAGGCAAAACTCAGCTCTCGATCCAAATCAAATCTCAGATTTTCACCGAGATTTTTGTCTTTTGCTGTTGTACTAACTGTGTGCAGTTTCTTCTGTTGTTCCAAGTGTGCGTAGCTCGGTGATATATAGTATCCATATCTGGCTGAAATGGGGTATTCTCTCTAAGACCCATACAACTTTTCTCACGGATTTCACTTTTCTGTAGAGGGAAATCCACCGGATCGAAATGACGTCATTTGATCTCCAGGAAGAACCGGGCAGCTGCCACGCTAATATATCCAGGGATATTGCTCGCAGAGATTAACCTGCACGCTAAACTGAACATGATTGATTCTTTTGTATATCTGGCAGTGGCATTAAGATCCAATCACCCCGGATCTTAGCAAGTGGTGATCACAGAAAAATTAAAATGGAGCTATTTGGAAAATTTAGATTTGAAGAATGATAATGAGATGCAGAGTATGTATACTTGTGGAGAGAAATTTATCCAGCCGCGTATCCGCATCTTGTGGGCTACGGCTATGTCGGTTGTTGCCCGACCACCGACAAACAGCTTCGTTGTTTCCTCTCCCCTTGCAACGTCCTTGATGCAATCATTACCTCCGCCCCCATCGAAGGAATATGGTGAGTGATATCGCCGAGTATATTTATTTGTGTAATTCACATCTCTGATTCTCTAACTATCCGTAACTATCTCAAAAAGTATTGGGTGCTCCATCTGAGAGATTAGATTTTAACTGTCAAAGAAAGGCTCATTGTTCACTTGTCGACATAGTTTTCTTCCTCTTCCCAGCCGGTGTGACGTAGGAACATTTGTGTCATAATCCAGAGATGTGACCTCAACGGGAGAATGCAGTATGATCTTTAAGATAATGTACTAAATCTTGTGACTCAAAGCTGCTTAATGACTGGATGAGGTTGGAAGCAAATGAAGATCCACAATTCGGTCTGATCAAACGTGTAGGCAAAAGGGAAGGAAATCAACATACTGACTCTGTGCACTCGGTGATCAGAAAGCAGAGTAGTCAGTTGTAGTTTGCATTTTCAGCTGTGACATCGGATCATTTCATGGAAACAACTTGGCTTGATAGTTCTAGTGTTGAGATGAAGTCCGAGGACTCTTTCATGCCTGGCTTGACATACTCACCTATCCAATCCCCATCGGCAAGCCTAGATCACCACTATAATTATCATCTTGCTGAAGAGCTATCTCACGAGGTCTTTCACTTTCTGCAGGAAATTCCCGGCTCCTGGTCTGTTGACAGCGCTTTATCATCCGAACAGACATCGCCCATAAGGCAGCAGCGAGTTTATAATGAGAATCAAAATCTCTTTCTGGGCTCCTTCAGCTTCATGCAGGATGAATCTATAGAAGCTAAATTCAAACCTGAAGAGGATGTTATCCCAACAGGTGAGCTTCTCGAAGAAGTGGTAAATACACTCACAGAGTTTCATCCAGAAAGCATGAGAGCATCTAAACGCAGCCCAAAGAGATCAATTATGAGCAGAAAACAGTCAAAGCGGGAGAAAGCTTCAGTAGAAGGTCTCGGATTTGTCCCCGGAAGAGACGATCACATTATTAGAGAGCGCCAGCGGAGAGACGACATGAGCAACAAGTTTGCAATTTTGGAGTCTTTGCTTCCTTGGAGGCCCAAAGTAAGCCAATAAACCAAACCTTTTTTGTTTATTCCTGTAACTTAGATACTATGGATCTCATAATTAAGATGGATGGTTTGAGTGTGAAGCGTGACAGGGCAGCTATAGTAGACGATGCTATACATTTTGTTCAACAGATGCAACGCCTTTTCGACCAACTAGAGAAGAAAGCTATTCAGGGTAGGTTGTCCAATGATCAGCAAGCAAAGCTTCCAGCTGCAAAATCTACCGTGAAGGAAGCCTACACAACATACATACCCTGTCGGCTGGTGGCCAATCCAATTGGTGTTGTTGCTAAGCCATCCGCTATGCTGATTTCCCAACATAGAACGCTCCTAGGAGCTAATTACACTTCTGCCCGTCAATTCCATCCTGAAGTACAGGAACAGTCACGAGATCCAACGTCGGAGGTGAGTGTCCATGCAGCTCCTTTCGGAGACTCGCTAATGATTGAGATCACTTGTTCCACGAGAGTTGGTTTCATGACAAGCATTTTGAAGATGCTGGAAGATCTTCAGCTCGACGTTTCCCATTGCAACTATTTGAAAAGAGCTCCGCAAATTCTCTGCATAATTGGTGCAAAGGTATGACTAACCAGATCGTCAATTTGCTTATTAACTGCATCTTTCAGTGGAGCTATACTCAAGATCATTGGGTTTCAGATGTTTTTCTTGTAAACTGAATGTTGCCTAGTTGGAAATTTTCTTCTTACAGCAAAGGAAAGGCTATGCAACTTCTGTAGACAGGATCACCAGAGCTTTGAGATCGACTGTTTAGCTGAGGGCGTACAAGCACAGCAACAATGGAAGAGCAGCTACAATCACAACTGGAAAGGCTGAGTAGCATAGATTCAGAAACAATTTTCAACACTATGCTTCTTCGCGCCTCTCATAAACGATTTCCCATATTAAGATTTGGAAACATGCAAAATGATGATCAGAAAAATTATCATCAGGTTTCCGTGTGATTGTGGTGACTCTCCAAGCTCTGGGTAATTTCAATCTAAAGTCAGTTTCAATCAAGATGCTCAGTCCAGGCATGACTCCAATGAACATGTATGTAAGTTTTGAAAAACATCAATCCAATCATATCATAGCTGCTTTAATTTATGATAGGAAAGCATGCCGGTATGCCATTGCATTAACGCTTATGTTAGCAACTCTAATTGCATATTAGAAAAATATTACAATCAAATCTATGTTATCAGCTAGAGGTCATTTAACTAAATATGTCTCAACAAAATGATCTTGGAATCCCATTAGTTTTCTCCCTCAAGTTATTCTCTTTAACTCAATACACAAGAAGAGATAAAAAATGTGCATGCTTTCAAGACCACCAAAATCACAACTAGGTTGCTAAAGCCAATGAACACATAAAAATCTGTTGGAAGAGTGTAAACTTCAACTTTTTCATGCACTTGTAAGATAGAAGTCATAAGGACGAAAGCGAAAGGAGACTCGTAAAGAGTCGTAACCGTAAATAGTCGTAAACCGACTCTTAATGGGGGGGGGGGGTTGCCTGGGGAAGGCCCTGCCTGAGGGCCTTCCTTGCTGGGAGGGCCTGCCCTAGGGCAGGCCCCGACCAGCAAGGAAGGCCCGAGAGCTTCGGGCCTTCCCCTACGTAATGCCCTTGTGCGAAGGTTTTTTTTTTTTTTTTTCTTCGTTTTCTGGCCATATGGTACGGTCATACGGCTGTACGCGTGGACCATTTTTTTCTTCTTTTTTCTTTATTTTTATTTTTTTTTTCGATTTTTTGCCGTTTTTTTTTCGCAAATTTTTTTACGTTTGTGGTGGAATGTGGATGTGGACAAGCAATGACGGGCTGCCACATAGCACATGCACATTCCACCGGAGAGAGAAGAGAGAACGTGCATTCCATCGGAGAGAGACGTGCATCGAGAGGAGAGAGAGAGAAAGTGAATTCCACCGGAGAGAGGAGAGAGAATGACAGATTCCTAGGAGAGAGAAAATTGGATGGACATTATGCTCCTGGAGGTGGTCCCAAAATACAAAGGACACCTGAGCATAAGGCATTACGGTATTGTAACCCTAAGGAGTCATAAAACAAACTCATAAGGATTATGAGATCTCACGTCAAGTTGTTCACCAACAATCTTAGAGCCATTGCTTGGGAAACCTCTTTTAAGTTATCCTAAAAAAACCTGCATTTTAGAGAAATTCTCAGTTTTTGGAAGACTTTTACTTCAATGTGCTTGTATAAAAAACCGTCTAACATTTTATGATGCCGATTTTTGAGAAATCTTGCCGGTTCCATTCCTATAGTTTGCCAGTTTTCTCGAGCACTGCTTAGAGCTTGCACTAACTACGCAGACATTCACGCCCACCAGTCATGTACTATAACATAGCTTAATGTGATTACCAGTAGATTAAGTTGTAGATTGAGCATCGATTGAGGATAATCTTTATTATAAGTGCTTCTTGTGATGATCTCACATGAGTATGAAAGTAAATGGGCAGCAGAGAAGAAAAAACAAATTACTGCCAAGTGTGTTTTACACAAAATGTGTGCATCATGTTTTGTTATATGCATTTTTTTTTCTATGTTATCTTATGTTGTTGCATCTAGTGCACTTGATCTGAATTCAATGTGATCACTTGCAATCTTTGCTTGCCATCTATGCTAGTTTTTCTGATCTGTTGTTTGAGAATGAAAGCATTGAATGATGAGTTAGCTTGCATAGATGAAAGCATGAAGGAAGGAGAGCTTATTCAAGTAATTCTTAATGGCTTGTTGGATGCTCATGCTAACATTGTTCAAAGTATTGCTATTCAAAAGACTTTGCCAAGTTTGATGGATCTTCAAGAGATCTTGATCAATGAGGAATATAGGCTTCAAGCAAGAGGTGAATCGACATCGACACTTAGAGGATGTTATGTTCACAAAGGGCAAATTCAAGGGCAAAACCAAAAGTAAGTGGTCTAAAGGGCAAGATCAAGTGGATGGTTCTTCAAGTGGCAAAAAGAAGGATAGATCAAAGCTCAAGTGCTTCTATTGTGACACCAAATGACACTTTGAAAGTGAGTGCTACAAGAAGAAGAGAGATCAAGGAGACAAGCAAGGTAATCTTACTCTTGATGAGGATGGTTTGGATGTTCAAGATGCAAATGATGATGCTTTTGTGATGTCTTCATGTATGCTTGCTAATGATGGAGATCTAGATCCTTGGTGGATTGATAGTGGAGCAAGTTCACACATGACCTTTCACAAATAGTACTTCATTTCTTTGTTGGCATATGGAGATGACAAGAGGGTGATCTACATGACCAATGATAGTGAGTGTGCAATCAAAGGGATTGGCACAATTCCTATTTATCTCTCTACAAATAGGAATTTTCATTTGGAGGATGTCTTGTTTATTCCATCTATTACCAAGAATTTGCTTAGTGTGAGTCAAATGCTAAGTAAGGGCCTCAAGGTAGAGTTTGATGGAGATGCTTGTTTGATTAAAAGGAAGGATGTCTTGATTGGAAAAGGTAAAAGACAAGGGAAGTTGTTCAAACTTGATGCTTGTGTTATTGCTAACCAAGTTGGATGTGCTGCAAGGGAGCAAATTTCTATTCAAGAGGTTTGGCACAAAAGGATGGGACACCTCAACTTCAAGTCATTGGAGGTAATGGCAAGGAAGAAGGTTGTGATTGGTCTTCCAAGTTTCTTAAGTAATGACAAGCATGTTTGTCAGTCTTGTGCTTTGTCTAAGTCACATAGACTACCTTATACTAGATCTATTTCTAGATCTACAAAGCCTTTTCAACTTGTACATTCGGATATTCATGAATTTACTACAATTAGCAATAGTGGAGCTAAGATGTATGTAACATTCATCGATGACTTTAGTATATTTTGTTGGATCTATCTACTAAAGAGCAAGGATGAAGTGTATGATGTCTTTGTCAAGCTCAAGAATGTAAGGGAGAACCGATTTTCCACGAAGATCAAGTGCTTGAGAGGTGACAATGGTGGTGAGTACATATCTAACAAATTCAAGGCCTTTTGTGATGAGCATGGGATCAAGAGGGAGTATACAACATCAAGGACCCCACAACAAAATGGAGTGGCTGAAAGGAAGAATAGGACTTTATGTGAAAGTGCTAAAGCTACAAGGTTAAGTGTTAATCTTGACAAACCATTTTGGGATCAAGCTTTGTTGTGTGCCAATTTCTTGTGCAATAGGTGGCCGAGTGTGGTGATGATGGACCTTCATCAAGTCAAAAGCCAAGGAGAACATCAAGAGAAAGACAAGTACCTTCAAGGCTCACATATGATCAAAAGGGTAAGCAAGTAGTTTCTGGAAATTATGTTGCTTTCCTAACCTCTTTGGATGAGCCTACAAATGTAGATCAAGCAAGGAAAGAAGAGGAGTGGATCCAAGCAATGAATCTCGAGTATCAAGCTCTTATGAAGAATGAAACATGGACATTGGTGGAGTTTCCTAAGGACAAGAAAGCTATTGGATGCAAATGGATCTTCAAGGTGAAGACAAACCAAGATGGATCTATCAACAAGTACAAGGCAAGGTTAGTGGCAAAAGGATATGCTCAACAACAAGGAATTGACTATGATGAGACCTGTGCACTCGTGGCAAAGATGGTAAGCATTCGAGTCATCATTTCACTTGCTACACTTTATGGATGGGATCTATGGCAAATGGACATTTCAAATGCATTCTTGAATGGTGATCTTGAGGAGGAAGTGTACATGGAGCAACCCGAGAGCTACATTTCATCAACAAAGCCAAATCATGTGTGTCTTCTACAAAAGAGTTTGTATGGCCTTAAGCAAGCACCAAGAAGTTGGTATGCTAAGCTTAACACTTTTTTACTCTCTCAAGGCTTTGTTATGAGTGACTATGATCATTCACTTTATTATAGGTTTGCTGGAAATGATGTTACCATCTTGCTAATCTATGTGGATGATATCATCTTGAGTGGTGGAGACAATCAAGATGTGGAAGATATCAAGAATGCTCTTAAGAAGGAGTTTGAGGTGCATGATCTTGGTAATTTGCATTACATTTGAGGAATAGAAGTCATTAGATCTTCTCAATCTACTTTCATTTGTGAAGAGAAGTATGCTAATTCTATTCTAGAAAGATTTCATATGCTAGATGTAAAAGCTATTGATACACCTATGGAGTCTCGTGTAAAGCTAACTATAAGAGGTAATGAAAGATCCTTCAAGGACATTACTCTCTATAGGAAGCTAGTTGGTTCACTCATCTATCTAACTATTACTAGACCTGATCTAAGCTATTTTGTTGGAAGATTGAGTCAATTCATGCAAGATCCTAGTGAGGAGCATTGGAAGCTAGGAAAGCGAGTTTTGAGGTACATCATTGGAACTCGAGATTTTGGCATATTGTATGAGGGATCATCACCTAATCTTTTTGGATTTTCAGATTCGGACTATGCTGGAGATTTAATGGATAGGAAATCCATTAGTGCTTATTGTATTTTCATAGGTGATGGAGCTATATCATGGATGTCAAAGAAACAAGCCACTATCTCATTGTCATCTAGTGAGGCCGAGTACAAAGCTCTTACACATTGCACAAAGGAGATGGTATGGATCAAGAGGATGATCAAGGATCTTCACTTGCTGGATTTTTCAGAGAGCCCAATCATCTTTTGTGACAATCAATCAGCCCAAAGAATGGCGTCCAATCCTATTTTTCATGCTAGGAGCAAGCATATTGAGATACAATATCATTTTGTGAGGGAGCGAGTCATTGCAAAGGAGGTGGAGCTTCAACATGTGTCTTCAAGGGAATGTGTAGCTGATATCTTCACCAAAGCATTGGGAAAAGACTTGTTCATGAAGCATAGGACTTCACTTGGAGTATTATCAAAGTCTATGCTAAAACTAGTTGAAGAGGGAGTGTGAAAGATTCAACTAGTTTCATCACATTTTGCAATATTTTCATATTTGGCATATTGAGGCCAAAACTTGTTTTAGACTTAGAGGTTGACTTTTCAAAGCTCATTTGAATAAACACTTTTTGAAAGTGTGGGAAAAGTTAGAATGCGAGTTTGAGTAGATTCAATTTGAATAGTTGGGTACATTGAATCTAGACCTAAAATTAGTAGGGTTAGTGGTGGGAAAGCCAAGTGGCCAAATAGGATTTGGACCTACTATAAAAGGATGTAACTCGTGGAGAGAGAGTGATCTTCTCTCTTCTCTATCTCATTTCATGCTTATACATGGTTCTCTTGGGTTCTACTATCCATTGGTGCACTATCTTGGTGATTGCTTGCAGTTCTATGTGTAGAATGATCTATATTTGCTATTTTTGAATCCACACGTGTGAAATACAGTAGCTTGCTGGTTTTGTACGGACCGCAACAGTACATAATCATTTCATTCAAGTTTGATCAAGTTCTATTGGTGTTTGCATCTCAATTTGTGTGTAGATGCTGATTTTTCTACATTGAGATTGGTAGTGTATTTCTCTTTCTAACCAAAGATCATTCAAGTAGATGGGATCTTAAGGATCTGAAATCTTTCACAAATGCTACTACATGGTGAAGGCCGATGGGATCTAGTTGTAAGGGTTGGGATAACACCACAACATTCTGGAGTTTTTCCGACTCTATTACCGAGGTTTTTTTTTATATTTACAAACTCGACAGACCTAGGTATATACATCAATGTTTACCTCGATAGCAGACCCTCATTAATCTCTTACGGTTCTCGAGGTCTCACCATCCCATTGGCATTGTTTAGAGAATGTGTTTGCCGAGGGATATATCGAGGGATCTCGATATAACCCTCAAAAAGGTTGTTTGTTCCAAGGGACCTCGATATAACCCTTTAGAAAGAATGTTGATAATATACCTATTCCAAGGGACCTTGGTAGAACCCTCTTAAAGAAATAAAGTCTATCCCGAGAATTATTTTGAGGGCTAGAAAAAAAATTTTAAAAATTAGGGTAGAATGGAGCCAGTGTATTGGCTCCATTTTGCCCTAAAAATGGACTCCATCCAACCCCTAGAGTCTTTGTTGAACTTAGTTTGTCAACTAGAGATAGCTATATTTAAGTTTTCCATTTCCATTCTATTCTTACAACATTGGTATTGTTGAGGAACTCAGTTCGTCAACTCTCATGCACAAATAAAATCTTGAAGTAATCTAAAATAATAATTAATCTTTCTTATAACCTTTCTTATATATTATAGCTTTTGTTGATATGGTCCTTTGACACAGATATTATTTAGCAGATTGTCAAAGAAAATAGCCATCATGGTACTTATCAATAACGTTGACCATATAATTATTACGACAACACTTCTGTTGTTTTCAAAATAATCTTGATGAACTTGGTTCGTCAACTAGACATGGTTATGATTTCATCGTTTGCATTCTATCTCACTTGACGAACTGAGTTCGTCAACTATCACTCATTATAAAAACATTACCATTAAATATAAAGCAATAATTATTCTTCACATGGTTACCACATAAATAAATAGCGTTTCATCAAGACAAAAATCTTGTTGAACTTAGTTCGTCAACTAGACATAGCTATAATTAAGTTTTCATTTCCATTCTATTTATACAACATTGGTATTGTTGACAAACTCAGTTCGTCAATAGCGATGACTATATAATTATTACTCAACACTTCTGTCGTATTTGAAATAATCTTGGTGAACTTGGTTCGTCAACTGGACATGGTTATGATTTCATCATCTGCATTCTATAGCACAACCATAGGTAATGTTGGCGAACTGAGTTCGTCAGCTATCACTCATAATAAAAACATTGTCATTAAATATAAAGCAATAATTATTCTTCACATGGTTACCACATAAATAAATAGTGATTTACTATAATGAATCGTATAATTTTAGTGTAATTGGTTGTTGGAATTTTTTTGAGCTCACTTTGTGAAAAATAAAGACAACATAGCTATAACGTTAGATGTGGGCACTTTCATTGAAAGCAATTGATGATTTTCAATATATTACATAAACAATATTCTTTTATCAAGACAACAATCTTGATGAAATTAGTTCGTCAACTAGACATAGCTATGACTAAGTTTTCATTTCCATTCTATTCCTACAACGTTGGTATTGTTGAAGAACTCAATTCATCAACTCTCATGCAAAAATAAAATCTTGAGGTAATCGTAAAATAATAATTAATCTTTCCTTATATCCCTTCATATATTTTATAATTATTTTTTCAAATAGTCCTTTCCACAACTATTATTTAGCATATTGTCAGGAGAAATAGCCATCATAAGGCCCTTATTATGTCTACACTTGCACTATCAAACCTAAACACATAGGCATTACATAGTTGCAAATTATGTCGGACTAGGAATCACGCTAAATATAAAACCTCCTTTGATTTACTTCACTTTCATAACAGCCTATAAGTTTATTCTCTTTGTATTTGGAGGAAGTATTAAATGGCATAACTATACTTTTAAGTTACATGAGAGTAATAAATACCTTCTAATTTGTAAGGTTAGTTTCTTTTTATGAAAAATATCATAAACGCCTTACAATATTGTAAGGTTAATTGACTAGATTTGGACAGTCACATCATGTATTTTTTGTTGTTTTGGAAAACCGAACATGGGCATAAATATGAGACTTTGTAGTGGGTTTCTTTCCTATCCTAACCTCAACCCAAGATCTAGCATCAAAGAGTAGAAGTTAGTCGTCACGCGGAGGTTCGTTCCCATGAGAGCGATAGCATATCTCAGAATTCAGCACGAATGGAGGATCCAGATTTAACTTTAACATCCATTAACCCTAAGCCTTAACACTACAATCATTAACACTACATACATAATGAAGAAAGCTTACTCTTTCTCTCTCACAAAAAGCATAAGAACATGCAATCCCAATAACAATCAGATCCAACAATTAACAAATGCAACAAAAGCACGAGAGATGGAGGAAAAAGATAGAGAGCAAGGACATTCACAAATCCATTCCATAAGAGAACCAATCTGCTTTTATTGAAATGAGGATATGAACATGAGGAGCAACTTGAGTTGGTCCCTTTTTATAATGGAGAGGAGGACCCTGGCCTCGAAATCCTATTGGTCCATTTCTACCTCCCTAACTATTCAAATTTAAAAAAGAGTGGGAACCCATTTAAAATTGGAGGGAACCAATTTGAATTTGAAATTTGGTGGGAACCCCAACTTTATTCACTAACTTGACATTTAGGCCTGCGACATTAAAAGTCCCGCAAAAAGGCCTAAAGTCCTTTTATTGACTTTTTAATTATCAAATAACCATGTGATCATCGGGTTGGACTTACACACGCAGGGTGCCAAATCCCTTTCACTTATTAACTAGGATTAGAGTTGCCTTGCGATCTGCAAACCCTCCAACAGTATCCCCCACAAAAACTGGTGGCGGTCCCACGACACCTCGCGGTTTTATTCACTCTGAGTTCTGATTAACATTATGGGCATTCAGAACTGCTTACAAGAGTAGTACGAGTCAAACACCCTTTCAACTAGTTCATGGTCAACATGTTGTCATGCCAATTGAATTTTTAATACCATCCTTATGCATAGGAGCAACAGAGCGATTACATGATGACAAGTCTTTATAACTACGTCATGAAGCTTTGCACAAATTGTGTGAAATAAGATTGATGGCACTTCATGCGTTAGCAGCCGAGAAAGCCCGCCGTAAGGCATGGCATGATCGTCGATTACAAAAAAAGGATCTAAAAGAAGGAGATCTAGCACTGATGTATAAAACCAAGTTGATCAAGGAGAAATTGAAGTTCATAAGTAAAGGACCATACAGAGTGAAGAAAATTCTGAACTATGGAACAGTTATTCTTGAATATTTGGATGGAAAACGTTTTCATACTCCCGTCAATGGCAGCCGACTACGGAAGTTTTGGCAGCCTGCTCCACCAGTTCAGCAACCATGATCCAAACGAGATTTTGTTTTATTTTGTTTTGTTTTTCAATTTTTTGTTTTCGCTACTTAATTTATATTTTCTTCTAGAAAAGACAGTATATGAAAAAAAAAATGTATGGAAATACTGATGTGCAAAAGTCAGAAAAGTCATCGGAGTGGAAAAAGAGTAGGGAAAGTATTTTCAAAGATAATTTTTGATGAAAAATGACTTAGAAAATCATTGTTTCGATCATATGTTGCACATACAGTACTGGAAGCCTTCGCTGAAATTTCAGAAGCAAGATCCACCTCAGATATACCCATATTGAGTTGGGTGAAGGTTCTTTTCCTAAAAAAGTACTTGTTTGGAGTTAGGCGAATGATCAAAGACTTATCATTTTGGGAACCTTCGCCAAGCACCTTCCTGTACTTAGAAACCTTTGCTGACATGTCAGGTGGATTTAAAATGCCAAATTTAGGTCGGCTATAGGTTCAAATCCTGAAATTTTGTATTTATGACAATACTTGGGCAAAGGATGATCTAGGGCGAAGGATGAACCAGACCTGGAAAACATTCGCCGAATAGGTTCAGAGCTTCAGAAACGTTCGCTAAGATTTTTATAGCCTATTTTCATAGTATTGTACAAGCCTACAAATTTTGGTTCCGAACTGAACAACCAAACTAGTACATTGTCTATTGGACCCTCCAAATCAACCTATAAAAGAGCAAAATTCGATTTCATTTCTCATTTGTGCTAGTGAAGCTCTTGCCAATTTTTTAAGTGACCAAAGCCTTCAAAACTTTCCATACTGCTTTTTGATATACAGTCGCGCTCCTTACTCATAGTTTCTGATCTTTTTCCATCATGTTTTTCACATACACTTCTCAGTCGCCTCGTTATACTATCCATCGTGATGTCCCATCTGCAACAGACATCATGATCCTTCCTAGCACAAACATGGTCACTTAGTGGATGACCCTTGCGGAGCCTCTGCTCACTGCAATGGGTATTCATGAGAGAGCCTTCTTAGAAAAAATTAACATGGATTTTATCTACTTTGCCTTCATTACCTGGAAGGAGGAGAAATCCAAATTTTACATTGTTTTCCAGGGAGCCACACACAAGGTGCGTTTGACCGAAGCCGCCCTTGCTGCCATAGGAATAGCGTTTGGTACCCAAGCCTCACCGAACCATAAGCAAGCTAAACAGGCTATTAAGCCTTATATTGACACTACCAATGATCTGTATTGGACTAATGACGACTATCTTTTAGATGCCATTACTGATCCTGCCATCCATGCTTCTGCTCAGCTCCTCATGGTTGGCAACCTCAAGAAAGACCGTATCTCTTCCCAAATTTTTCATAGGATAGTTGAGTACCACAGGCCAAGATAACCAAGGCCTCTTTGGAACCATATAACCGGTTCAAGACAGTGTTTGGAGAGCTCAAACAAGCTATCAAAAGTAATACCAAGTAGCAGTTTGTTGCTGGTCAGCTCTTGTCCCTCCTTGCAACCTCCTATCTTGATAATAAAATCCATGGTTTTAGTATGGATTATGTGTTCTCTATTTATAAAAGAGGCACCGGCCGAATCTTCCCAACAGGTGTCGAGTTCACATAGTCGTCGTCGTCCACGCAACGAGATCGTTGTTTATGACTCGCCTCCCACAACATGTCGGTGTGTTGGATTATTCTTCTTCTTACTAATTGACTAATCAGTTTTAATCCTCATGCATTGTTTATCCAGTTCTACGGATTTTCCTATGTCTTTACATAGTCTTCAGAATTACAAGTGTTTTTATACAGTCTGCAGAAATACATGGAGTTTGACAACAGTGTCGCATTTTCTCTCTCTACAATCTAGACATTTGTCGCTTGTCAGAAATTACGTGTAAAAATGCGGTGTCATTTTTTTCGCATTTTTTGCCTGTCAGAAATTGCGAGTTAAACTGCAGAGTCGCATTTTTCGCATTTTTTCAAAGTGCCTCAAATGTTAGGAAATGACTCTAGCAAAGTGTGAGGCTACCCCAATATTAAGAAAATGAAATTTTATGACACGGTCATCTTTTTCGAAAAAAGCCAACATTGTCGCCTGTGGCAATTTTAGTTCATTTCTACAAAGTGATAGTTTTAGTTCATTTATGCAAACAGACTATTTATGGCCAATTTAGACCGCTTATCAGCAAGCAATTTCTAAAAAGGAACTGGATGAATGCCAACGGACACTAGCCAACTGGCAATCGCATTTGACGACCTAATTACTTAGTATAAATCAGTTGTTCATACATCTCTTTTCAAATTCTGAAGTTTTTGATCAATAGATCAGCAAGTATTGAATAGTTAGCTCTCTCTCTCTCCCAAGCCTGCGAGCTTGAACACTCCTGAGCATTCCAGCTCACTTCTTAGAGTTGTTTAGAGATTGCTATTGCGCTTACTACTTATCAGCATTGCGTTTAATTCAAACTTTCATTTCAGCCACTCAAAGATAGCTTAGAGTACGCGGCTTTGATCTGCAACTTATTGTACTCAATTACTTCTGTTTCATTTTCATACTAAATCAATACTATCTTTTATTGCGTTCAGGTTCATCTCAAAATGTATGTGTTTCTGTAGTTCTTCGCGACTAATTATTTGTCTGATAATTCAATGCATTATTGTTTGGCTACGTAATCACTGTAGTACTGATGATTTCAAAGTTAGTTACTATAAGATCGAACATGATTCCATCACTATTGTTTTGTTCGAAATTGATAGGCGTAGTCATGCATGAAAAAAGAGGAAGATATGTAGAACAACTGATCAGACATATCTTGATTCTACCAACAAAACGCGCAGATTATTTGACAAAGGATGAGAAAGAAACAAACGCCAACTCAAAACATATATATTCGTGACCAACTCGAAAAGAATCGCAAAGGATTCGCAAAATTTGTCTTGCAGTCAACTCAAAATATTCACGAAACAGTTTCTTGTAGAAGCTCGTGACTTTCTTGTTGAAGCTCAAGAGATTCGCGAATAGAATCTTGTCGCGAAATTTTTTTTGTTTCTTGTTCAAGCCTCAGATGCCGCAAAATTGCGCAAACAATTCGCGAAATCTTATGGATTGTTCTTCAAGCTCACCTGTCGAGAAACTATCTCGAACAGTTTGTGAAATATTCTAGATTTCTTCTTCAAGCTCAAGGATTGTCATTTGTCGCGAACAATTCGCGAAAGACGAAAATGTCGCTAAGAGACAAGTGTCTTGAACAATTCACAAAACAAAAGCTGAGACGAAGAGATGAACTGTCGCGAATTATTCGCGAACAGAATTTATTCGAGCCTGAAAACAGAGTGTCTATTTGAATATCAACCATCATAGATGGTTAGATATCTACTGTCACAGCATTGAAAGGCCAAAAGACCTGTAAATAAAAGGCCAAAATACATGTCCTGTAGCAATATAAATACATGTGCACTGCTCGTTGTAACTAACTCACTCAATCAGAGACACAACAATGAGATAAGACAGCAAGAGATGTATATCGATGAATCAGATTTAGAGTTACAAAAATTTGTTTTTGATCAATAGTTTCCTATTGTCTAAACTGTCTTAAGTTCTCTCATACTTCCGCATATAGTCTCATACTTCCGCATATAATTTCTGCATGCATATTCAATCAAAACAAGAATTGTTCTATTAGTACATAGATAAGATAAAATCGTGATTGAAGACACTGATATTAGTTTGATCTATTCAAACTTGCATCGTGTTCTCTGTGGAAAAATAATTACTATTTTTCCTACAATGGTATCAGAGCATACGAAATTAAAGTTGATACAGTGGTATCTTCGCATCCCTCTCAGTATTCTTCATACATCCATCAGCAAGACACTATCTGGAGCCTATTCAGAAATAGAAGATGTCGTCGATCATCAATATTCAAGCTAAGATCACTACAATCTTGGACCCAGAAGGTTCAAATTACTTGATTTGAAAATTAAAGACTTCACTCTTGTTGAAGGGCGAAGGTCTATGGCAATGGGTAGAATCAATTGAGGAGAAGCCAGAAGCTACTCATGGCAAAGAACATCGAGAATGGAGTTTAAAAAATGACAAAGCTATAGCAATTATTGCATCTTCGGTGCATGATGACATAATGCTAGATCTTACATCAATTTCGAACGCAAAGGATATATGGGAAGAATCGCAAACCAAGAATGAGACTCGATCTCATAATCAGATCATGTTCTTGGAAGACCATTTGACTTACCTACAATGGGACGGCAAAGATCTGAACACATTCGTGCGAAAAATTAAAGATTTGTTTATTTCCTTGCAGAATTCTAGTACAGAAAATACAATTTCTAAGAAAAAATAGCTAAGTTGTTTTCTTCATGCCCTACCCAGGTCATTCCACACAACTTGAACCTTATTGGCGAAAGATGCGACAATGACACTTCGGCAATAGATGGATTGAAGGAGGAAGTAAAAGCTCATGAATGCTATGACGACAATGGTGATTCAGAAAATGCTCTATTTACTCAAAAGAATAAATCTTCTAAGAAGTCTAAATTTAAGAGGGAGTCATCTAAGAAGAATGAGTCTAAGACTAATGAACAACAATCTGAAAAACAATAGAAGAATTCTGGTGATAAGAAGATCTACAACAGATGCAGAAGGTCAAGTCACACAGAAAAAAAGTGTTGGCTAAATCCAAAGATTGAATGCATTCATTGTCATAAATGGGGTCATGCAACAGTAGACTGTTATCAGAATCTTTAAAAAAAAAAGGAACAGAATCGAAGCGAACCTTCAGATTTAAACTATGTCTAAGACAAAGTAGAATGCTCCAGACCAGCAGAAGACGGGATGACAAGGAACTCAGCAGCATATGTTAGTGTTGATCTATGTTGTTCATCTAATTCAATTTGAGAAGTAGTACTTGATTCGGGAGCCACCTCAAATTTGTTTCCTTGAAAAAGAATTTGTTTGAGTACAAGAAGATGAACTATTCAAGATTCATTATACTTGGGGACGATTCTAAACACGTGGTTGATGGAACTGGTGTATTATGGCTGGACACAAATCAAGGAGACAAGAAACTGGAGGAAGTTCTCTATGTCCCTACTCTTGATAAAGATCTTCTACCGTTGCTAAGATAGTCGATATAGGCATGTCAGTAACCTTCATGAAGAACTCTTGTAAACTGTTCGAGAAAGATTCTGATAACCTGGTTGCTAAAGGCAGCAGAAAAGGAAATTTGTATCACCTGAACATTCGAACAAGAATTGAACAAGTCAATCAAACTCATGAATCAACAAATGTATTGTGGCACAAAAGGCTATGTCACATGAAAATGGAAGCCTTGTACCAAGCCAATAAAAGTCAGAGAATTCAAGGAGTCGAAATCAAAAGTAGAGATATTCGAACTACTTGTGAATCTTGTCTTAAAGGGAAAATGACTAGAACACCTTTCAGTAAGGATGTTTATAAAGCAACTAAGGTACTGAAAATTGTGCATTCAGATATTTGTGGACCATTTGGAGTATTGTCGTTAGGTGATGCAAAGTACTTCATAACGTTTATTGATGACTTCAACAAGTTTGCTGTAGTATACATTATTCATACCAAATCTGAAGCTTTCGATAACTTCGTTGAATATACGAATTGGGCTGAAAAGCAAACAAGCAATAAGCTAAAGCAAATTCGATTCGCACAGATCGTGGAGGTGAGTACATTTCCAAAAAATTCAAAGCTTATTGTACTGATCGAGGTATTATGCACACAAAGACTGCATCTTACACACCTCAGCACAATGGGATAGCTGAACGAAAGAATTGTACATTGATGGAAGCTGCAAGGTGTATGATGGCTCATGCGAAGGCACCAAAATAGCTGTGGGCAGAAGCAGTGGCTACATCAAATTATCTTCAGAATCGTATTTAGAAATCTTGTATACCGGATAAAACTCCTCATGAGATATGGTGGAAGACAAGGCCAAATCTTACACATGTTCGAACATTTGGATGTGCGGTGTATATGCACATACCAAATAAGCTGAGAAAGAAACTCGATGAAAAGACAGAACAAGGTTTTTTGGTAGGATTCGAGTTACATTTGTCATATTATCATATTTATGTACCCGAAACTGGCAAGATAAAAGACGTTCAAGATGTTAAATTTGATGAGACGAAATACATAGCAGACAGTGGTCTAGTCGGTTATGAAATTCTCAAAAATTATTATGAGCTACCAACAACAATAGAAGAAAAACAAGCAGAAGATGAAAGAGAATTATCAGATTCAGAGAGAGGTCAAGATCGAGTGCCTGACAGACTCGAATCGCCAGTTCGAATTCTGGTAGAGAAACTTGAATCAGAATTGAACTCGAAACCACCTATGAGAAGATCAAACAGACAACGAAAACCACGAAAAAGGTATGGTCAGCATGTTTTTAATACAGCCATCAAATTTTGTGGATTCTTTGACGAATCTCAAACATTCGAGAAAGCTGTAGATGGACCAGATAAAGATCGCTAGATTCAGACAATGGAGGACGAAATGTCATCCATGTATAAGAACAATGTATGGACACTTGCACCTATACCTGATGGCAGAAAACCAGTCAAGTGCGAGTGGATCTACAAGATCAAAATAGGTCCTGATGGAGAAAACATCAGATACAAGGCAAGGTTAGTTGCTAAAGGATTTTCATAGAAGTATGGGATTGACTACACTGATACTTTTTCACCAGTAGTCAAACATACATCAATTCGCTTGTTATTCGCGTATGCAGTGGCTCATGATCTGAAAATCCATATTGTGGATGAGAAAGCCGCTTTCCTGCACGCGAAGACTTATTCATGGAGCAACCACTTGGTTTTGTAAGCCAAGAATATCCAGAATATGGATGTCACATGAATAAAAGCATTTATGGTCTCAAACAAGCAGCGAGACAATGGTATAGAAAGAAGGATGAAACACTATCTGCCATGAATCTGTTTATATCAAGCATGTCCAAAATGAAATAATCATTCTAGTTGTTTATGTTGATGACATGCTTATCTTCTCAAGAAGAGAAGTTAATTTCAGATGTCAAAAGAGACATTTCTGAAATATTTGAGATCGCTGACCAAAGAGAAGCTAAAATCTATCTAGACTTGCAGATCGTGAGAGACTTTGAAGGTGGTAAGTTGTATCTTCACCAACAAAAGTACACTCAAAATCATTGAAGACTTCAACATGCTCGAATGCAAAGGTGTGCATACTCCCATGATACCTGGAACAATATTGAGCAAGGCAGATTGTCCGCAGACTCTTGAGGAAGAGGAACGAATGGCTAAAACACCCTATCGTAGGCTGATTGGATCATTGTTATATCTAGCAGACAACACCAAACCTGATATAGCATTTGCAGCATACAAGTTGAGCCAATATAATTAGAACTCAGGATCATTGCATTGGAAGTTGGCAAAGAGAGTACTACAATATTTTCAGAAAACGAAAGACTATGGACTGTGTTATTCGAAGGAAGTTGGATTTCACATCAAATCTTATAGTGACGCAAGCTGATCATCCATGAAGGATGATAGCAAAAGTATTTCAGGAGATTGTACTTAGCATCTGGCGCAACCATACTCTGGATTAGCAAGAAGCAAACAATAGTAGCTCAATCATCTTGTGAAGCAGAATATGTAGCAGTAGCCAAGATGACAAATGAGCTGATCTGGATTAAACAGATATTGGAAGGACTTGATGAATCTAGTTCTGAACCTTATGTCTTGTTAATGGATAACACTTTAGCAATCTATCTTACGAAAGATCCTGTATTTCACTAAAAAATGAAGCACATAGCTATCAAGTATCATGTGATTCGGGACTTAGTCGAGAAAAAGATACTGAAGATAGTCTTCATACCCACAGAAGAAATGACAGCTGGTATCTTTACAAAGCCACTGTAAATTCGAAAGTGGACTTACGAGTGTCCACATCTCCTGCCCACTTGCATCTGTGTAACCACTGAGTAGATTGAGTTTGTCGTTGCCGACTGTTCCATAACAAATGCAAAAGTCCATAGTAGCTCGAAGATATCTCATGACTCTGATAAGAGCCTTCCAATGTGTTACACCAGGATTAGTCATAAACTGACTGAAAGAGCTGACTACAAAAGCTATGTCTGGCCTGGTACAGATCATGGCGTACATAAGAGATTCTATAATAGAATGGTAAGGATACTCACGCATTTGCTGCTTCTCATGAATTCCTTGGGGACACTGGTCCTTTGACAATTTGAGATGGTTCCATTGGTGAGAGAGCTAACTTGCAATTAATCAGATTATATCTGACAAACATGTTGTAGATGTACCTCTGTTGTGTAATGTAGACCAACTTCTAATTTTTGTCTCTGTGGATTTGTATACCAAGGCAGAGATGAGCTTCGTCCAGATCGGTCATGTCGAATTCAGAAGATAGCATTGTCTTAGCCTCTTTTATCAAATCGATACTGTTGCTAAAAAGCAATGTATCATCCACGTATAAATGATAATGATAAAAGACTGTTGCACTGCTTTGAAGTAAACATTTAAATCTAAAGAGCTAGGTGTGTAGCCGTGACCAATAAGGAAAGTATTGATCCTTTAAAACCATGCTCGAGCAGATTGCTTCAAGCCATAAAGTGCCTTATGGAGTTTACACACATAATTGTGTTTACCCTTGATAATATAACCTTAGGGTTGCACCATGTAAATGTCTTCTTCGATAACTCCATTGAGATATGCTATATGTACATCCATTTGATGTATTTCCAAATCTGCTGCAGCGACAAATGATAGCAAAAGTTGAATAGTAGAATGCTCGACTATTGGACTAAAGGTCTCAATGTAATCGACATTGTATACCTGAGAAATTCCTCTGGCAACAAGTCATGCCTTTCTCCTGTTGATGCTTCCATCTGCATTGTACTTGACTTTGAAAATCCATTTGCAATTAACTATGTTTCTGCTAGCAGGTAATTCGACAATTGTCTATGTCTGGTTCTTGATAAGAGATGAATACTCTTTATCCATAGCTTCTTTCCAGAGATCTGAATTAGGCTGACTAAGTGCCTCTTGGATAGATGTCGGTTCCTGAACAAGGTAGGCTACAGACTTGTCGATATACCGGTTAGGTGGTTTGCTTGCTCTTGAAGATCTTCTGGGTAATAGAGGAAGTTGATCATTTCCATCATATTGTAGTTGTTGAACTGCAACATCATCATCTTTTGATTTGCCATTGATTTGTTGTTCGTCAAAAGCAGAAGATCTTGGACCTTCAATGCGAATAGTTGATTGAAGAACTGGAAAGTTCAATGTGTCGAATGAAATCGAAGAGTCAGCTATGTGGGCTTTGTCTTTTCCCTTGAGGTCGATAAACTGATCTTCAAAGTGACCTAAGCGATGATGTCATAGTAATGCTTTATCGACTAGGACAAATGCTTTCAAGGCTTGACTAGACTCAGAATAACAATGTGCCAATCTATATAAGTAACCTTGCCTCTTGCCGAGTGCAATGATCTTATTACTCCTATCAATAATTTTGCATTGATCGGATAGGAATTCTACCTTATGACCTAAATCTATAATTCTACTTACTGATAACAGATTTGTAGAGAGTTTAGGCACATATAAGACCTTTGATAGTAGTTTGAATTAATCATGTTGGAGTCACAATCTTTCTGCTTCTGTCGCTTAGAGCCTTTGTTGACATATAGAGCATGAGAGGAGGAAGTAGACAAAGTGACTTGACTTCTTCTATTGTCTTCTTGTAGCAACATAGTGATAACTCTGGTAAGAGTTAAATCTGAGTGTGTCGATATGATCATCACCTAGTTCTCATATGTAGAGGGCAAGCTTGAAAGCAATGTCATAATTGCGTCTTGATCGTCTATGACTGATCCGACAGTGACCATCTGTTGCAAGAGATTCTTAAACTGGTTAATGTGACTATGAAGAGAATCACCATTAGACATCTTGAATGTGAAGAATTTCTTTCGTAGATGTAGCCTAGTAGTTACGTCCCTCACATCATATAGTGAGTTCAGGATGTCCCAAACATCTTTTGAAGTTTTAGCTTTAGCTATGTGTCCAATCTGTGTATCTGGTATATTGAGGATAATAAGCGCAAAAGCTTTGCCATCCTTCGATTTTCACTTTGAGTCTTCTATGTCATCTTCAGGTTTTACTTCTGTACTTGTAACAACATCCCATAACTCGTTGGCGATTAAAAAGGTCTTCATCTTAAACTTTCACAAATGATAATTGGATCCATTCAGCTTGTCTGTAATAAGACCAGTTTTACTTCGAGAATCCATTTGGAACTTAGTTTGTCGATTGTATCAATGACGCTATGATGTAGTAATCCCAACAATATGAAACCAATTCTCTGATACTGAAAGATTGGAAAGAACTGAAGAGTTGATATCAATTTGATATCACGAAAGATATCAAGTATTAGAGCTTTCGCTCTAATGTCGAGATAGTACTAGGCCCTGAAGAAGAATCAATGCTCTGATACCATGTTGGAAAGAGGTATGTGAAAGATAGATTGAATAAGATTCGAATACAAAAATTTGAATGACAAGAAAGAAAACTTATCGTACGCAGCGGAACAGACTATCTTGTAGAAAAAATAGTAATAATTCTTCCATAGAGAACACGATGCAAGTTTGAATAAATCAAACTAATATCAGTGTCTTCAATCGCGATTTTATCTTATCTATGTACTAATAAAACGGTATTTGTTCTGATTGAATATGCGTGCAAAAATTATATGCAGAAGTATGAGACTATATGCGGAAGTATGAGACAACTTAAGACAATTTAGATAATAAGAAGCTATTGATCAAAAATGAATTTTTCTAGCTCTGAATCTTATTCATCAATATACATCTCTTATTGTCTTATCTCGCTGTTGTGTCTCTGATTGAGTGAGTTAGTTACAACGAGCAGTGCACATGTATTTATATTGCTACAAGACAGGCCTTTTGGCCTTTTATTTATAGGTGTTTTGGCCTTTCAATGCTGTAACAGTAGGTATCTAACCGTTAAATCTAGAATATTTCGTGACCTGTTCGAGATAGTTTCGCGACATGTGAGCTTGAAGAACAGTCCAAAAGATTTCGCGAATTGTTCGTGACACTATTCGTGACATCTGAGGCTTTTTGCGACAAAGTTCTGTTCGCGAATCTTTTCAGCTTCAACAAGAAAGCCACGAGCTTCTACAAGAAACTGTTTCGCGAATCTTTCGAGTTGACTGCAAGAAAAATTTCGCAAATCCTTCACGAGTCTTTTCGAGTTGGTCACGAATAGATATGTTTCGAATTCATGTTCGTTTCTTTCTCATCCTTTGTCAAGTAAACTGCACGCTTTGTTGGTAGAATCAAAATATGTCTGATCAGCTGTTCTACAGCTCTCTCTCAAATTTGTTGTTGGATTAACTCCAATCTTCTTCGCTGCTTCTCGAACAAAGCTTCTTCCTAAAAAAATGGTCCAATTTTCTGGAACAATCACAAGCAATCTTCAATAGCTCTATCTTCCACTGAATCAGAGTATATCGCAGCCTCTCAAGCTACAAAGAAAGCAATTTGGTTGAGGAACTTACTCTCAGATATCAGTTTGAATGAATATGCTCCGACGACATTATTTTGTGATAATCAAAGTGCCATTGCTTTATTAGCCAACCCTAGATTTCATTCTAGGAGTAAGCACATTGAACTAAAGTATCATTTCGTCAGAAGCAAAGTTCTCAACGAAGAGGTCAGATTGTAGTACTGTAGAACGCAAGATATGATAGCAGATATTTTTACCAAAGCATTAAGTTTGGAAGCACACAGAAGATTCTGTGTAGAACTAAGTTTGAAGGTCAAGGCATTCAAGGATTCAGATTAAGGGGGAGTGTTGGATTATTCTCCTTTCTCACCAATCGACTAACCGGTTTTAATCCTCATCCATTGTTTATCCAGTTCTGCATATTTTTCCGTGTCTTTACACAGTCTACAGATTTACAGGTGTTTTTACACAATCTGCAAAAATACATGGAGTTTGACAACAGTGTCGCATTTTATCTCTCTACAATCCAGACATTTGTCACCTATCAAGAATTACGTGTAAAAATGCAGTGTCATCTTTTTTGCATTTTTCGGTTGTCAAGAATTGCGAGTTAAACTACAGAGTTGCATTTTTCAAAGTGTCTCAAATGTTAAGAAAATGACTCTGGCAAAGTGTGGAGCTACCCCAATATTAAGGAAATGAGATTTTATGACACTGTCATCTTTTTTGCAAAAAGTTGACACTGTTATCTTTTTTGCGACACTGTCGCCTGAGGCAGCTTTCGTTCATTTTTGCAGAGTGACAGTTTTAGTTCATTTATGCAGACAGACTATTTACGGCCAATTTTCACTGCTTATCAGCAATCAATTTCTAAGAAGGAACTGGAGGAATGTCAGCGGACACCAGCCAACTGGCAATCACATCATTGACGACCTAATTACTTAGTATAAATCAGTTGTTCATACATCTCTTTTCAAGTTCTGAAGTTTTTTATCAATAGATCAGCAAGTATTGAATAGTTAGCTCTCTCTCTCTCTCTCTCTCCCAAGCCTGTGAGCTTGAACACTCCTGAGCATTCTAGCTCACTTCTTAGAGTTGTTTAGAGATTGATATTGCGCTTACTACTTATCAGCATTGTGCTTAATTCAGACTTTTATTTTAGCCGCTCAGAGATAGCTTAGAGTACGTGGCTTCGATCCGCAACTTATTGTACTCATTTACTTCTGTTTCATTTTCATACTGAATCAATACTATCTTTTATTGTGTTCAGGTTTGTCTCAGAATGTATGTGTTTCTATAGTTTTTCACGACTATTTGTCTGATAATTCAATGCATTATTGTTTGGCTACATGATCACTATAAAACTGATGATTTCAAAGTTAGTTACTATAAGATCGAACGTGATTTCTATCACTATTGTTTTGTTCAAAATTGATAGGCGTAGTCATGCATGAAGAAAGAGGAAGATAGTCTATTCCGCTGCACACGATAAGTTTTCTTTCTTGTCATTCAAATTCTTTTTATTCGAATCTTATTCAATCTATCTTTCACATACCCCTTTCCGACTCAACGTAGTAGGCAACCAACTCCAGCTGCGCTTCCACCCCCTGCTGCAATTTGCACTGAGCTACATGTCCCTCAATCCACTGATGCATCCCTCACCTCTGCTTCCCCACAAGGTTAGTCTATGACAATTGGATCTACCATTCTAGTCACAACTGCCCAGGCCACCTCTTCCCCACAGCTCTGAGTTATTTTGCCAAACACCCAATCATTCATGGATATGTTCGATGATTCCAACCCACTGGGCCCAGATGAGATCTTTGAAATGCCCAAGAGCCCATGACCCTTTCATTTCCAATCTCCTGGAAGAGGATTTGAACAATTCCATGACACTTCTACTACTTTTCATGATCCTTTTTAGCTTACACCGCCAGATCACCAGATACCCTCAGGTTCGAGCATGAAGTTCTATCTCCAAAGCAGTTCGATGCCACAGTGCCCGAAGGTTTTGAAGAAAAAGATATCTTTGAAGAAGAAGAACCGGCCAGACACCAGAGGCCAGTTAGCACAATTTCTATCGGAGCTGTCCATGTCGCTCCTGCTGCTGCTGTTGCTCCTACTACCGTGGATTCTGGTGACGCAATGGGTCTTGTTTCTACCCTTGTACGCGTGATCCAGACCATGATTGATGAAAAGCAAGACATGTCTAAGCGCATAGCCAATCTTGGGACAGAGAATACACTGATTAGCCAGAAGGTTATTCAGTTAAACCGAGAACTGAAGATTGCCAAACAAGATGAGGCAAAATCTGAAGCTAATTTGAAGAAGGCCAATGAGTCCGCTCAAAGACTAGAATATTACGTGGCCAGTCTTCGGAATGCAAATCTAATAGCACAAGACAAAGTCGACAAGGCAGTCCAAGATTCAAAACAGCAAGTCTTGTTGTTGGCAGGCTAGTTGGACTTGGCAAAATTGGAACGCGAACAACTTCAAGGTGAATTGGATGCAACCACCCTTGAATGCGATTCCTACTTGCAAACCCAAGTGCCTGATACCCAGTCACACCGGACGAAATCAGATACTTGTTCCAAAAAGTGGAAACCTACCGTACTACACTAGGCGGGGTTTCAAGAAAAATTTGACAAACTCAAAAGGATGACAACCACTTAGCTTGGCAAGGAAAAGGCAATTATAAAGGATTATGAGAAAGCAGCCGCTCAGGTCGGGCCTCAAATCCCAGTTCCACTCATGTCGTAGTTCTCCCCTCAACACCAGGAAGAGACACGAATGGATACAGGGTTGGATGTGAGCATAGACCAAGGAGGAGCTCCAGACATTCCAGACACAACGTCCACCCAACCTGCTGAAGTTGGTCCATCTTCATTAAAGGCCCGAGTCTTATTTCATAAACCTATCACCATTGAGGATCAAATCTAGATTTGTTACATCAGCATCTGCATCTATCGTCAAGGGGTGGCTAGATCATTAAGTTCAAAACCTCTGAGATAGAGGTCGAAAAAGAATTGGACATATTACCCGCATTGGGAGAGAGGCATGGCGTAAGACAGTTTTTGAGAAAACGTTTGATTCCATTGCGAGCTACATTGCTAGCCCTCGCCAATTGCGAGTTGATCCTTATTATTTGCCAATGCCAAGACACAATAAATGGAAAGATTTGCGCATGCCATTGGATCAAATTAGCATCCACACTCCAAATTGGCCCGTAATTCATCAAACCTTTAATTGAAAAATTTTAGTCTATTCTATTAGAGCTCTCCAATTTTATGGTGTTGAGTACCGCAACTCACCAGATCCAACTGTGAGACAATCGGCCATTTTTGCGAATGATGTGTCCAAATTGGCATCCACTGCTACAAGATGGGATGATTGCCTATCTCCATTGGTATTTAATCCAAATCTTTCGATGTGTCCGATAAAGTCCAAGACCGATTGCCCATCGTAAGGTTATACTATTGTGCAGCCATGCTGGGAGGTTATTAAGAGTCAAGGTTTCTGGCCTGGACAACCCAATCAGACCGACTTGCTTCAACTATTTTTGCCATGATAGTACAAATGATCTTATTGGAAGATTCAGCTTGGCCATTCCCTCTGGGATAATATGGAGTACTAAAGCGGTGTATAACAAAAAAATCTTTCAACAAACACTTTATCGTTTGATTAACAAAGTGTGTACCCCGGTCATTGACAATCTCGATTGGACAACCAAATGTGATAATAATTTTTTTATAGAAAAACTTGGTTGTAGTTTTTGCATCAGCAACTTTGACAGCTTTGGCTTCAACCCACTTGGTCATATAGATAATGTATCTGGCTTGAGATCCTCGTGCTGCAGGATGAATAGGTCCAACATAATCCAGTCCCCATTTCTCAAATGGTGTTTGCGATAAAACCGGATGTAAGGGTTCATAGTTCTGTCTCTAGGTCGTCGTGCTCACTGGCAAACATCACATGTCTGAATATAATTTTTTGTGTCCTTATGAAGTGTAGGACACCAACAAACTGATTGCAAAAGTTTGCAAATAGTAATATCTGTAGAGAAGTGTCCTCCGCCCATGCCACCATGTGAAAACATGACTAATTCAGGTATTTCATGCGGTAAACGCATCTACGTAGAATATTGCCCGATCCACGATGATACAATTGTCCTACAATCAGTTGATAAGGTTAAGCCTTATGAATCAATTGCTTCTTCTGTACTTGTCAAAGAGTCTTTAGGTTGCCCTAGCATCAGGTACTCAACAGTATTTGCTACCCACTCAGGTACTGCTTCTACATGAATAATGTATTATTTGGTAATTCATCATCCACTTTAGTATTAACTAGGTGTGGATTCAATTCATGAAACATGGTCGACAAGATAATGTTGCTTACCTTTACGAACCATAATTCGAAAGTCAAATTCAATCAATAATAGTAACCATCTCGCAATACGTCCTATATTGCATGTCTTGTTTACAAAGTAAAGTAACGGCTAGTGATCCGTATAAAATGCAAAGTGCGTTTCCATGAGGTAATGTCAAAATTTCCGTACAGAAAAAATCATGGCTAACGCTTCACGTTATGTTGTTGAATAGTTCTTCTCTAGATCTATAAGTTGTCTGCTTGCAAATCGTAGCAGATAGTCCTTCTTATATTCACCAGGCTGCGTCAAAACTGATTCAATTGCATATTTTGAAGCATCAGTGTGAACATGAAATTCAATCGCCCAATCTGGAGAACGTAGTATCGGAGCTGAAGCTAATGCTTTTTTTAATTTTTCAAAGGTTTTTAACGCTTCAACTGTCCAAATAAGAACAATGGTCAGTTTGTATATAGGTCTTGCAAGATCAGCAAAGAAGATAATAAAAATTCGATTATAGTTCGCATGACCCATAAACACATAAACTCCACGAATTGTTGTTGGTGGTGGCAATTCCACAATAACCTTGATTTTGGAATAATTTGTAGCAATGCCATGTCTTGATATTACATGTCCAAAAACAACCCCGTGGGAAACCCATATTTGGCACTTTTTTGGATTCAAAAGAAATTTGATATTTGCAACAACGTTCAAATACTTTTTCCAATCGATCCAGGTGGTCTGAGTCTATGCTATGGACTCCAAGGTCATCCAAGTAAATTTAAGGAATTTTTGTAGATAATCTTTAAAAACAAATTGCATTACTCTTTGAAACGAACTTGGTGCATTACAGAGTCCAAACGACATTACTTTGTAAGCATAGGTCCCCCATTCTATTGCAAAGGTTGTTTTGTGAGGATCTACAAGTGCAATCTTGACCTGGTTGTAACCACTAAATCCATCCAGAAAACTATAACTTCTGCTCCAGCAAGTTGGTCCAAAATACTTTCAATAAAAGGTAATAGGAAGTGATATTTTCTTGTTATTTTGTTCAAGGCCTTGAGATTCACACAAATTCTCAATTTCCCATTCTTCTTAGGAACAATGACAATTGGTGAAACCCATATAGTATGCTCCATCTCATAAATAAAATCGGCATCAAGCAATATCTGAAGTTCTTTCTTTATCAGATCCGCAACATCAGGATTACAGCAGTAGAACTCTGTAACCTTTGCTGCATCAGGTATTAAAGGTATAGTGTGTTCAATAACTAGCGTTGGAATACCCTTGAGATCTTTATAAGTCCATGCAAAACAATCTTGATTCTTAATAAGCAATTTTCGTAGCGCTTGAAACTGTTCAAGATTAAGTTGTGATCCAACTTGTACAATCTTTTCTGATTCTCCTGGCTCAGCAAGATTCATAGGCTGTGTCCTAGCTGGGCCATCGTAAACAACTTTTGATTCTGGCACTTGTTCTTCCGGTTCACGATGTGTTTTTGGTAACATGATAACCACATCATCCAATGTATAGCGTTTGAAATGTTCTGGCATATCATGCTGGACCTCCTCTAATTTCTCTTTATCAAAATGATCAGAGTTGGATCTTAGCTTAGCTTTCTTAGCAGGAATTGATCGTGGAGGTGATGACTTCCGAGAAGATAGACTCTTCTTTGTAGGTGAAGACTTCCTGGATGGTGATGTCTTGCTAGAACTCTGACTTGAAGAATATTTGTCAACTTTTCCCTTGCCTTTATCCAGTAGGGGTGGCACATTATTTAAATCAATCTTTTGGGGTGGAGTTTCCCATTTCAGGACCGTATTCTAATGTTGTTTAGCTTGTTTCTTCGTCATTGATACTGTGATCCTGTCTTTCTTCAATATTGTAGTGGGTTTCTTTCCTTGCCTAACCTAAATCCAAGATCTAGTCAATCTAGCATCAAAGAGACAGAGTTATTTGTCACGCAGAGGTTCGTTCCCATGAGAGCGATAGTATAGTTCAAACTTCAACATGAATGGAGGATCTAACACTAACATCCATTAACACTAAGCATTAACACTACATCCATTAACCCTACTTCCATTAACCCTAAATCCACAACAATGATAGAAACTTACTCTTCTCTCTCTCCCTTTCTCTCTCACAAAAAGCATAAGAAATAGCAATCCCAATAATGATCAGATCCAAAAATTAGCAAATTCCAAAGAAAGCATGAGAAATGGAAGAAAAGAGAGGAAAAGCAAGGACATTCATCAATCCATTTCTAAAGAGAACCAATCTACTTTATTGAAATGAGGAAATGAACATGAGGAGCAACTCGAGTTGGTCCTTTTTTATAGTAGAGAGGAGGACCCTGGCCTCTGAATCCTATTGGTCCAGTCTTGTTTCTCTGTTTATTCAAATTTAAAAAAGTGTGGGAACCATCAAAATTGGAGGGAAACCCAACTTTATTCACTAACTTGACATTTAGGCCCTGCGACATTAAAAGTCCCGCAAAAAGGCCTAAAGTCCTTTTATTAACATTCTAATTAATCAAATAATTATGTGATCATTGGGTTGGACTTACACACACAGGGTGCCAAATCCCTCTCACTTATTAACTAGGGTCCAACAGTATCCCCCACCAAAACTGGTGGCAGTCCCACGACACCTGCAATATGCAGTTATTGGGGACTTTTATTGGCTTTGCGTCGAATCTTAATTAAATGATACTGCACCTTCTCCATAAAGTCAAGGCGTGTAGTATTGAAATCCAAATTATGCGGCAGGAAACAACGGTGGGCTCCGGCAATCCACTTGAAAGTTGTCCATGAGGTGAAGCGGGATTCCCAAGAGCCTCCCATCATAGCCGCACGAAAATACAGTCAAGAAATCGGCAACTGATCTTTGATTTGCTCTGAGGCCATCAACTTATTTGGATCAAATGCCAGGGTAGGAAGGCAATCATCCCATTTGGTTGCCACTGACGCCAACAGAGTTAGATCTTCTGCAAACATTGCCGATTGTCGCACCGTTGGATCGGGAGAGTGGACATACTCTCTCTGATATGCTTGTAAGGCCCGGTGGAAATCCACTGAAATATTCTAGCTGTAAGCCTGGTGGATGGTTGGCCAATTGGGCATATGGATGGTGATTTTATCCATAGCCAATCCCAAATCTTTCCATTTTTGTCTTCGCGGCATTGGCACGTAATAAGGATCTACCCGCAACTGGCGAGGGCTGGCGATGTAACTCCTAATTGATTCTGGAGTTTTCTCAGAAATCGTGATTCTCCATGCCGGCTGCTCTCCCAGTGCAAGTATTTTATCCAATTCTTTGTCGGTCTCGATCTCGGAGGTCTTAAATTTGAGAACCCATCCACCACACGAGGACTCATGTGGATGTTGCTTTAAGAAGGTCTGGATCTGGTCCTCGACGCTGATGGGCCTTCTGAATAAATGGCTTGTCCTTGATGAAGATGGACCCGCTTGTACTGCTGGTATAGTTGGCAGTTGATCTGCTAGATCTAGAGCTCCCCCCTGGTCCACGCTCGAATCAACCCCTGTATCCATCTGTACAACTTCTTGGCGCGAAGGGGAGAATTGCGGCATGACCGGGATGGGGATTTGTGGTCCGGCTTCCAACACTTGAGCGATGGCTTTTTCGTAGACGTTGATGGTCTCTTTTGCCTTTTCCAACTTGGTTGAAGCTGCTCCATTGAACCTATCAAAGCGGCCTTGGAATCCCTGAAGGGCCACTTTGTATGTTTCCACTTTCTTGAACAAATATGCAATCTCCGACGGTGTGACCGCATGATCGGGTATTTGTGTTTGCAGATATGCATCACGCTCAAGGGTGGTCGCATCCAATTCACCTTGAAGCCGTGTGCGATCTTGTTCAGCCATTTGTAATTGCCCCTTCAGTAGCTGCACCTGTTGCTTGGCATCTTGCACTCCTTATCTACCTGATCCAGTGTGGTTGTCAAGGCATTTTGCAGGGAACTGATGTAGGTTTCCAAGCGATCAGCTTGTTGTTGGGCCAATTTCTTTTCGCTTTCAGCCTTTTCTTTATGTTGCTTGGCTATCTTCACCTCTCGATCCAGCTGGACAATTTTCTAACTGATCAAAGTGTTTTCGGATTCTAGATCAGAGATCCTCTGCTCCATTTCCTTCTTCTTATCCAACATAGACTGGATCACTTGCCCAAGGCTGGAAACTAATCCGAGAGCATCACCAGAATTGACGGTCGTGGAGGTGGCAGCAGCAGGAGACCCTGATGGTACTGTCCTTGGTAGGCGTGGAATAGGTGCCAAGGTCTCTTCTTCTTCAAAAGTATCCTATTCTTCAAACACTTCAGGCACCGTCGCGTCGAACTACTTTGGTGACTTTACAGCTGTGTCGACTCGAAGTGTGGCTGGGCTACCTTGTGTGGGTGGTTGTTGACTGGCACCTTCGACACCAACACTAGATTTATGGATATGCCCGAATCCTCTTCCAGGGGATTGGGGTTCAAAGGGTGCTAGGCTCTGGGGCATTTCAAATATTTCGGTGGCCCCAAGGGGGTCGGTATCATCGAACATATCCATGAAGAACTGTGTGTTGGGTGAGGTTGCTTCGGTGTGCGGGGGCGAGGCGGCCTGGGCAGCTGTGATGGGAATGGTAGGCCCAATAGTCATAGACTGTCCTTGTATGGGAGCAGAGGCAAGGGAAGCATCAGAGACGAGAGGAATGGGAAGTTCAGTGCGAACAGCAGCAGGGGGTGGAAGCGCAGCTGACGAGGTATGCCTAGTGCGACGTCGTGACGCAGAAGGCGAGTCAAGAATTACGATCTCGCTGCGTAGACGACGACGACTATGAGAACTTTAGGCCTGATAAGATGACTCGGCCGGTGCTTCTTCGTAAACCAAAAGCACAGAATCCAGGTGGAAGCCATGGATTCTATTTTCTAAATGAGAAGTGGCTAAGAGGGACAATGGAGAGCCAGCGGCGAATTGCTGCTTTGTATTGGCTTTAATAGCTCGCTTGAGCTCACCAGAAATAGTCTTGAACCAGTTATATAGTTCAAGATGGGCTTTGGCCAACTTGATGTGGGACTCCACTATCCTGAAGGATTTGAGATGTGATGCGGTCTTCCCTGAGGTTGCCAACCATCAGGAAATGATTCAACAATTGGACAGCGGCGTGGATGGAAGGCTCAGTGATGGCTTCCAGAAGGTAACCATTATTAGTCCAATGCAGATCATTGGTGAGGTCAATGTATGGCTTGATGGCCTGTTTGGCGTGCTTGTGATTGGGTGAGGCGTGCGTACCGGATGAGATTCCTATAGCTGCAAGTGCAGCCTCAGTGACGCGCACCTTGTGTGTGGCTCCTTGGAAGGTGATGTAAAACTTGGATTTCTCTTTCTTCCACGTACTAAAGGCAAGAGTGATAAGATCCATATTGATGCATCCCAAAAAGGTCTCTCATGAATACCCATTGCAGTAAGTAGAGGCTCCGCAAGGGTCATCCACTGAGTGACCATGCTTGTGCTAGGAAGAATCATGATGTCTGTTGTAGATGGGACATCACGATGGATAGTATAGCGCGGAGACTAGGAAGTATCGGTAGAAGACATGATGATCAGAAAGGAATTATAACCGCGTGAGAATGTATCAAAAGGCAATGTAGAAAATCTGGAAGGCTTTGGTCACAAGAAAAATTCGCAAGAACTTCACTAGCACAAGTGAGGAATGAATCGAATTCATCCAACTTATAGGTGAATTTGGTGGGTTCATTACACTGAATAGTAGTTGGGCTGATCAGTTCTGAACAAAAATTTGCTGGCATGTACAGTACTGTAAAAATAGGCTATAAAAATCACGGCGAAGGTTTCTAGAGATCTGAACCTATCAGGCAAACGTTATAGTGGGTTTCTTTCCTTGCCTAACATGAATCCAAGATCTAGTCAATCTAGCATCAAAGAGACGGAGTTAGTTGTCACGCGGAGGTTCGTTCCCATGAGAGCGATAATATAGTTCAAATTTCAACATGAATGGAGGATCTAACACTAACATCCATTAACACTAAGCATTAACACTACATCCATTAACCCTACTTCCATTAACCCTAAATCCACAACAATGATAGAAACTTACTCTTCTCTCTCTCCCTTTCTCTCTCACAAAAAGCATAAGAAATAGCAATCCCAATAATGATCAGATCCAACAATTAGCAAATTCCAAAGAAAGCATGAGAAATGGAAGAAAAGAGAGGAAAAGCAAGGACATTCATCAATCCATTTCTAAAGAGAACCATTCTACTTTTTTGAAATGAGGAAATGAACATGAGGAGCAACTCGAGTTGGTCCTTTTTTATAGTAGAGAGGAGGACCCTGGCCTCTGAATCCTATTGGTCCAGTCTTGTCTCTCTGTCTATTCAAATTTAAAAAAGTGTGGGAACCATCAAAATTGGAGGGAAACCCAACTTTATTCACTAACTTGACATTTAGGCCCTGCGACATTAAAAGTCCCCCAAAAAGGCCTAAAGTCCTTTTATTGACTTTCTAATTAATCAAATAATTATGTGATCATTGGGTTGGACTTACACACACAAGGTGCCAAATCCCTCTCACTTATTAACTAGGGTTAGGGTTGTCTTGGAATCTGCAAATCCTCCAACAAATATAACTACTTTTGGTGGTTTTATTATTGGTTCATCATGAATATTACGTACTCCAAATCTGGTCGGATCCATATGATTTAGAATTTACTCATCAGTAAGTTCTGCATTGTAATCATACGTCACATCATGACTCATAGGAATGAGTCCATCTTCAATCGGATCTGGTATGGGCTCCGTTGATAACCAAGCCACATTCAACACATTCAGTGAAAAAGTGATCGCTTCCAAAATTCGATCCAATAATGAAATCTCGTTCAGATCGGATTGATTATCTTGTTGACACATGTAGCCTGTTGTACAATCAATCGTTGCAAGAGCTTGATTCCAGTTGACAGTATCAGTTTGAGAGTCGTAATGAACTCCCCAATTTTTTACTGGTTGGTCACAAGTATGATCCGTTGTTGACAAATCATCATCATCTTTTCGAGCCACTGGTTTGATAGTCCAAGTTACAGGATCAACTTTGACTTCTTGTTCACGATATTCAAAAGTGATTTTTCATGTACATTATGCAATTGGACATGGATTGTTTGGTGATTGCGCTGGTGAAAAACAAACTTCACCTGCTGCTTTAGTGACTTCAAGCTACTCTTCTTCCTGCAAATGTTTAATCCATTGCCTCATATTCTAGTACCTTCTTTTTTCTGCATGGAGATTTGGATAGACTCCAGATGCTGTTGGTATATCAGTTAATGGTATAGAATCAGCAGGTATTGGATATGTGTTAGCGGATTTCAAAAAATCCCCAAATGCCGAGCCAAGTTAAAGACATAGAATATTTCTCACCTATGACCGAGGAGGTCTCAGAAGGGAGCAGAAGAAGCTGAGAGCCGAGCATGAGAGCCGAGAAATTATTAGCTAGGATGATAGTGAAATATTTATGTGAGCCTACATGGTGTATCCCAGAGAAGGAACGACCATGTAGGAGCTAGTCATATTCCCTAGGCTTTGTAAATAAAAGTAGACCTCCCTTAAATTAGTTAGAGTGAGCCATCTTTTGATGGTGACCTTTAGTGGAAGGGCGAATTCCACATGTAATTTCTAATATGGTGGAATTGCCACTTGGGCTCCACATGGGCAGCCTTCTTGCTTATTTAAGGGCCCCCCCTCTCTTGTGAGGGAGCTCTGGACGTATTATCAAGTTCTCTTGAGCAAATAAAGAAGATCCTCCACGAGATCTTGATAATAGCTAAGCTCCTTGTTCATGGCAATGTTCTTGAGTGAAGTTTCTATGAGCATGCTTTGATTCCCTTGTATTGTGGATTAACTAGGTTCTTGTTTTCCTTCTTGCTTAGCTGTGGATTAGAATTCATTTCTTGTTGTGGAATGAGGTAGGAATCAACATGCAAGTAAACTAAATAGGCTGGAATTGTGGTGTAGATCTTGCATAATTTCTTACATTCCAGTTCTTGATTGTTCTTGGGCATTCTAAGCATCAAGAAATGAATGTTTCTTGATTCTTAGACTGTAAAAAATGTTGTTAGGAATCTAGTTTCTGGTTTCTTGTTTCTTGTTTCTTGGTTGAGCAGTTAATCTTGTTCTTGTTTGATTTTTGATTTAGTAGATAGTGGTAGGATTGCTCCCTATTCCAGAATGTTGATCTTCTTGAGCTAAGATTGGTTACATGGCTGGTTTATGCATGTAGCTGAGTATCGGATCTGTAACTCCCATTGACAGGGTGGGAAATACATGCTGCAACCTGAGTAACACTTCTGTTTAATAACTGTTCTTATAAAAAGAAGATCTGTAAGAATTGTAACTACAGAAGAACGAAGAAAGAACGATAAAAAGAAGAAACGAAAAAATACCGCAGAGAATTTGTGAACATTTGGCGCCATTCCACAACTACGCAGACATTAAACCGCCCCAAACCATTTCGATCTGTGCCGCAAAATCATCTCTCTCAAGACTTCCACATCTCCATTATAGAGCTCACCACTTTCGTCCTGACTAGCACAAAGCTCAGTTCTCAACCGACGCTTCACACTCTTTCCCAAGCCGAGCCACGACTCTTGTCTGGACCGGACCGCTACACATCAACTCTCGACCGAGCCACTAAAGAAAAATCCTGCCATGTCTTGAGTTACATCTCAACCGACGCATTTGCTCACATCTCAACCGACGCATTTGCTCACATAGATTGATAGGCTGATCTAATCTAACATCCAATCACACTTGTGGATCTGATTCAGATCTATTCTTGGTCCATTTTGTTGTACTTTGACATACATGCACAACTTGGGCATTGGGACCTAGTAGGAGGGCGCACTTCCAATGGGTCTAATGAATTCCCAACTCCCACAAGAAAGGCATTCAAAGAGTCATAGGTCCTTTAACTCCCCTAGGTTTCTCTCTCTCTCAAAGGATGGGCATGGAGCTCCATAGTGCACTGGAGGGGTCCGTGGACCATCTATATGAGGGTAGTAGGGCACCCATTGGGAGGAGAGAGATCTCTCTTGTTTGCTTTGCTTATGCTCTAGTGTTGCTACTAGTGTGTATAGTACTTTCTTGTGTGTAGTATGCTTAGGGTTTGGATCTTGCTTATGGTATGGGGCATAAGTAGGGTTTGGATCTTGATTATGTTATAGTTTGTTGTGGTATGCTTGTGATTTGTTTATGGTTAACAAAAGGGTGCTAGATAGGTCTTGCTTGGAGCTTGGATCTAGCTATGGTTGGGTGGTGAATACTTGAGGCCAGCTTGTTATCTACCTTTGTGTCTAAGACTAGGGACATAGGTGGAGGAGAGATCCTTGGAGGCTTGCAAATCCTTACTTGTAGGTGGAGGCATCATAGCTTGGAGCTGGGGAGCATCTTGGAGCTTGCAGATTGCTTGGAGGACATTTGCAGGCTCTACCTTGGATTTGGAGGACTTCCTCACCTCTACTTGTAAAACTGAAGAGAGACCACCCACAGTTCAAGAGCAACAAAGGTCTGATAAGAGGGTTAAAAGGGCTCTTCATATCATTAAAATGAATGTTACCAATGAACTTCTCAAGGAAGTTGGTAAGTGTCAAAGTGCAAGTGAGACATGGAATGCCTTGAAGAAGCTCTTTGAATCAAAGTCCACATCTAGGGTATTGACCCTAAGGAGGCAAATATTTTATAGTCCTAGACCATTAAAGTGATATGGTTCAAGGTTGAGGCCCAAGGCTTGGAAAAATTGTCATCCAATGACTATCTAACACCTCTCTAGGTTCCATACCTCCATCCAAGGCATAGACACCTACCTGTCTTTAACCAAAGACATTAGTACCTTAATCTAAGGCACCTACTCCTAATCCTAAGGGTACCCCTTATCCAAGGGTCATGTGACTCCATACCTCTGGCCCAGAAATAGTCACTTGTCTGCTCTTATCCAAAGGCACATACCCTTAATCCTAAGGGTAACCCTTATCCAAGGGTAACTTGCCACCCCCCAATACTAAATGGACCAATAGGGGTATGAAGTACTGCTAGTTACATAGGTATGTAACATTCCTTCCCCCTAAACTTAAATTTTTCCTTCTAGAAAAAAATTTGGAAAATTCTTCTGGAGATCAACCTCCTTTTCCCAAGTATCCTCCTCTTCTGATTTGCACCTCCACCTGACTAAAAATTCCCAAAGCACTCTACTCTGTAGAGTCCTCTGCCGACTATTTACAATTGCCTCGGGTTCAGGTGGTCCACTCACGGACTCATCACGAAGAAGTTCCACTAGATCTTCCACATGGATTAGGGTCTCTCCAACCTCCAATGAGGGTTTCAACTTACTAACATGAAAAACATGATGAATTCCAATGTTAGCTGGAAGGTCTAGTTTGTATGCGACCTGGTTTATCACTTGGATAACCATAAAAGGACCGCAATACCTAGGCGCTAACTTTTCACACTTAATAGTTTTCAAGCCGTAGATGACTAGGGACTCTCAAAAACACCCAGTCGTTGACCATGAATATCTTGTGCTTCCAAAATAGATCAACATAGTGCCTTGCCTTGTCTTGGTCACTTCTTATGCTATCTTAGCCAGTTGTAACATTTCTTGCATATTTGCAAGGAAATCAGTTGTGGCTTGCACTCGTAGGTTTTTCATGCCAACACTAACTGGTAATCGAGGTTGAAAATCATACATAAGCATGAAAGGGCTGAATCTAGTCGCTAAATGTTTTGCATTGTTATATGCAAATTTCACCAGTGGAAGGCACTATTTCCAGTCAGATTGCCGATGGCCCACATATGCTTGAAGCATATCCTCCATCATCTGACTGGTCCTTTTCGTTTGACCGTTTGATTTCGGATGATCTGTAGAACTCATACTTAAAGTTGTTTCCAACTTTTAAATATTGCTTGCCAAAAATTCCCAGTGAATTTTGGGTCATGGTCATTGACAATATCACAAGGCAGCCCGTATAGTCGAAAAAGCTTCTCAACAAACAATTGAGCTAGTTCTGAAGCTTTAACAATAGTTTTGGTTGAGGTAAATTGAGCAAACTTTATAAGTCTGTCAACAATGACCCAAACCGAATCATGGCCCTTTCTTGTACATGGAAACCCGACCAGATAGCATGGGCGCGAGGATGTGATTGCAATGTGCAGTAGCAAGAAGGATGGCCTACAGAAAAAACTGAAAAATTGGAACAAGGCTAACGCCCCCCCCCCCCAGAATGGGCAACCAGGAGTTGGAAGTAAGAGAGAGCACTCCAACAAGTTCGGCGGTGAGGACAGTGTGTCCCACGCTGCTCTGTCCCCTCCAGGATATATGTCTAAGGTGGAGGTGATGAATCAGAGAGTCATAGAAAGATCAGGGTGGATGCTTGCAAGGTTGTCAGAATTGAAGGACAACATTCAGAAGAAGAAGAAAAAACTACTGGTCAAAGGCAGGGTGAAAACATAGTTGTCCAAGTAATCAAGGACAAGATTCATGAGCTCGAGAAACACCTTGTTGTGAGCTGCGGACATGCACTCCTCCCAATGAAGAGGAGATAAAAGAAGTAGATGATGATTCTGACCAGGCACATGCTAACAAAAGTTGAAGTGCAAATGGATGCCTAGTCCCTTGGCAGGGAGGTTGCAGAGGAAGAGGTAAATTTTTTGCCTGTCTTCCTTTTTCTAGTTGGTACTTTTCATTCTTTTGAAGCTTATGAACGTGTTGTGGCCATTATAATGAAACCTTTGAGATTTTAATAGTTTTCATGTTGTTTTTTTGGTACTTCTGGATTATACTTTTATGGTGTTTTTGGTACTTTTATGATGTGTTGTTTTTGGTACCATAGATTTATACTTTTATGGTGTTTTTGGGCTTATTTGTTCTACTGAAGTACCAAATTTGGTACTATTGGTTGTTGTCTTAGTCTAAATCTCGATAAAGAAGACTTGTCAAAATTGAGCTGAGATCTGAAATCTAACACTACTGAGCTGAAATTTGAAATCTGTCATTTTTTTTCTTTAACCTCACATAATCAGGTACAGATAGCCCTATGGACTAAGAGCCCCTTGTGGGTAGTTTCTTGCATGAAGACCATCAATTGAACAACAACCCAGACATGGATTTAACGATAAATGAAGTACTGGAAGAACTTTCAAAGCTCAAGGATGATATAGACTACTCCGCAGTAGAGAAGCCCCACCATCAGAGAGCAGAGGGCAAAATAGGCAAGGCAAAAATTACTATTGACATAGACGAGCTGGATGAAGATATGGAAGAAGAGCGGGACCAGCAGTAGCATCAAGAGCAGGGCCAGCACCAAGACCATGTACGACAAGACCAGCAGCAAGACCAAGAATGGCAAGACCAGGCACAACAAGACCAACAACATCAACAATAAGACCAAGAGCAGAAAGGCCAGGGACAACAGGACCACTAGACAACACATGACCAATAGGAGGAAGAGTCTAATCTGTAGGGGGGTCGAAGCAGTACAAGTACCCTCCGACCTCAACAAAGTAGTTCACAACAAGAGGGGACATATCGTCCTCACAGTCAAACAAAGGGTTTCTTCTAGTAAAGGCGATAGGGATTCGCGCATGGACCCGGCCCATGAGCCACGGGTACAGAGTTTCCTTCATATACCAGGGGGGCCGTTTCAGCATTGCACTCTACAGAAGGGTCGAAAGATTTTATGGCCAAGCAGTTCTCATAGTTGTTTTTTAATGACTTGTAGCATTTATCGTCTACAAGTATGGTGTTTGATGCATCGAACTCTGGCCATAATTTTCGTACCTCCCGTAGGTTTTTCAGAAATACTGGCACCCCCAGTTTATCCTCGCTGACGTAAGGAATTTCTTTGAAGTCTTCATGCTAGACCTCACACTTATTTTGGGCAAAAATATCTGCAGAAACAAAAGGTAAATATTAGACATTAGCAAAAAACTACCCTCAAGGTTTTGATGGAGCATATAAACAATACCAAATATTGGTACATAGTATCAAATATTGGTACATAGTACCAAAACAGAGGCAATAGGTTCCAAACATTAAGAATTGATATCCAAAATAATTCGAATTAGTTTCAGATTAGTGCTAAAATCAAAATGTACCAAAATTCAGGCAATTGGTAATAACAGCACAAAATAACTAGTAGAAAGTACCACAAAAGTATTGATAATTTATTTTGCGAGTATTGTTGAATACATTGTTGTTAGTTAATTGAGCTCATATGCTTTAATAATCTCGAGATGACAATGTGATCACAAGTGTTAATGTGTAAAATGTTGAGGTACCTTTGAAAAATCTTTGTTGCATTTCTTCATGGAAGTAGGTACATAGTATTTTCATGACCTTCGAATATCTCATGTTGTTTCATATAATGATTTGCACTCCCGCTTCGGCTAGTTTTTTCAAAAACATCTTAACCTCGGGCCTCAAAAAACAGTAGCAATGTTCGTGCACTCAGATTACATTTCTTTTGAAGCAATTTACAAAAGGGCCATCTGAAAATGTTCGGTAAGTGTTTAACAACACCTCATTTATATCGAGGACGACTAGCCTACCGGCCCTAGCTGGAATGTCATCAGCGTCAGGGGCCCTGGTCGTCGTTGGATTCTCGTCTTTTATCCACCAAGGGGTGAGTGCTACAAACACATAAGAACAAGAAAATGACATCACCATAATGAGATTCACATTGCGCAACAGAAAAAAGAAATGCCTTGTTTCTCTTTTAAAAATAACAATTGTCTTCTTAACATATCAGATAGCGATGACACTGATCACTTGGTAAATTTGGTCACACTTCATAATACAATAGGTAGCATTATTCTACTTTTAGTGCAATAGAGTGTGCACGTATTACATCTTGCTTGCACAAGTTTTAATGTTATATGGTCTGGAGTGCTTTATCTTTTTAAGAGAATATAACTTTGATAACAGAGTATCGTCACACAGATCTTCACCTGTCTCGGGTTCAAAAGTGTACGAAGTTTCACCCTTCTCTGCCCTCGCCTCCTCCCCTGTTGTTTCCCATTTTTGGGGCCCTTCAGCTTCATCACCTGCCCCTTCATTTTTCACATCCGGGGGCATATTCCAGCATGATCTACCAATGATGGTATGGGTGGAGTTTATTAAAGTTATAGTTTGTGCTCCTTGGATGGTTTAGGATTCAGGGTTAAGAGTGAAGGGGTATTAAAGGTGTTAAAGATGGAGTGTTAAAGATCCACATGAAGTTCCTATTTTTTAGACTTAAGTGCAATTTCAGACAATTACAAATGTACCAAAATTGGTATTGCAATAGTACCAAATTGGTACTCAAGTATCGTATAGAAAATTTGAAATTTATGAACAGGTACTTTGGAGTTTTATAAAAGCAGTACCTATTTTTCAAATGAAAAAGACAATTCCAGTCAATACCAAAAGCACTATGATTGAGACTCCGATAGTACCAAAAAATGTAGCCTGAACTTATAAACAAAATAATTAGAATATTGATAGATAAGTAAAGTACCAAATTGGTACTCATCAGTTTCAAATGAGTAATCAGAATGCACGAGTTCAAATGGTTGTTGAGTCTTGATGTGGATGCTTTGGTACTTTAATACTACCTTTATATGATGCTTTAGTACTACCTGTTGGTACTTTCTACCTTTCTGGTATTACCGGTATGATACTTTGGTACTACCTGTATATGATGCTTTGGTACTACCTACATGTACTTTCTACTTTCCTGGTACTACCTGTGTATGATACGTTGGCACAGCCTGTATATGATGCTTTGGTACTACCTGCAGGTACTTTCTAAAACTCTTGGTACTATCCGTGTATGATACTTTGGTCCTACCTGTATATGATGCTTTGGTACTACCTGCAGGTACTTTCTACATGCAACACGATAAGACTTCTTAAATATAGATTAGTGGTAATAAGAAACCTCCTCAAGTTCACTTTGAAGATGTTAACAATGACTTTAATGCAGAAGGAATCTTTAATAATTTTGAGTGAACCAACACTGTATTGAGCTACACCAGTGTCAGGTACTAATTTTGCATATTTTGTATTGTTTTGGTACTTTTTTTGTGTTGGTGAAACACTTTAATATGAAAGATTCGTACTACAAGAATTTATCGTAAACCGATTCCAATCCTACTGACTACCAAATTAGGTCTTTTTATACTAAGTCTCTAAGTTTTAATTCAAAAATCTACCAAATAGGTACTATTTAGACTTCTCATAACCACATTTTACAAATAAAACTACAAAAATTAGGTATTTTTTTCTCTATTTTATTTGTGTTCGCAGCTTGCATACAATCCTTTGTGGTCCTTGTACTATTTTAGTGTTGTTTACCAATTGGTGGAATCTAAGCTTTAAATACTACCAATTTTACAAAATATGTACTATTTTTGTAATCTTTACGTGTTTCTAAGACTTTAGAGTACCAAAGATTGGTAGTATTTGAACCTATCATGTAACAATTTTGATCCTCCTGACTACCAATTAAGGTTCTTGTACTTTTCTGCATGTTTAACACTTTTGTACTATTAGATATTTTTGTACTTTGGTACTATAAGATGCTTTGGTGCTTTGGTCCTACGTGTTGGTACTTTCTACCGCTCTGGTACTTTGTTGTTATAAGAAGCTTTTAAACAGCTCTTCAACATGCAGTGAGAGGGTTCGAAATCACTTATGTCGTGAATATAGATCAGTGGTAATGAAAATACTCCTCCACTTTGAAGATGTTAACAATGACTTTAATGCAGAAGGAATCTTTAAGAAGTTTTGAGTGAACCAACACTGTATTGAGGTGAACCAGTTTGTTTCTCAGTGTATCCTAAAATATAATTATAATTTATGATGTGGTTTCAGTAGATTTTGTTAGGAAGAGCGAGAGCTAAAGATAGTCATCGTTCCCAATTCCAGGAAGGGGTGTAGCCCTTGTTTTTTCCCTGTTGAAGACATGGTATCATAAACGGTTCTTTGTTGGACTTGAAACATCCACAAGGAAGGCCATGCTGATGGGAGGGAGCATTGTGGTAACATTCTGAAATAGGATACAGCCATATGGTTCAAGAATTTTGACTAACACTCTTCATGTTTTTTTTTTTTTTTTTCATTTTCTCTCATTTGATTCATATTGCAGTTAGAAATCAGTTTTGATCTGATTCATCAGTATAAGCTCTAAATGTGATGATGTAATTACTATGCAGTTTATTTGGTATACTGTATATGGTTGTGATCGGGACGTGACCCGTTAGGATATATTGATCGGGCACTGATCCTGTAGCCGAACTACTTGGGTTAGCAGAGTAGCCACACATAGGAAGAACTAGCATGTACAGAGTTATTTACAGTACTTGGCTATACTTGGGGGCATGTCCCAAGTTTGTCGGTCGAATTTGGCCATAATTGGGCCCACCCTTAGTTTGACAGGTGGTAGGGCCAATTTTAGGATACCTGTCTTTTCATGCAGTTTGTGAATACTCTATATGTACAGTGTTTCTTTGTAATCTATTAACTTTTGTCTGTGCCATCTTTGAGAGCTTGTGAGGAGTGGCTATGGTGATTGTGTGATGTGATCTGCATACTGCACTAGATCCTAACAGAATTTCAACTTGGTATCAGAGCGTCAGGGTGATGCAGGCATGCACGATCCGATGGAGCTCATGACAAGAGAAATAGCACTCAGAGCGTTCAAGAGAGAGGACTGGCATACGGCCGGTATCGGTAGTCTGGATGGATGGACGACAACAAAGTTCCTTCGATCGGAGCTTCGGGACAGATCAAAACGATCGTCATAGGTGGATTCCGGGGTGGATTCACGGTAGTTCTGGATGGATGGAGACAACAAAGTTCCTTCGATCGGAGCTTCGGGACAGATCAAAACGATCGTCATAGGTGGATTCCGGGGTGGATTCACGGAGAAACTTGTAGTTTCGGTGGTTTCGGGGAAATCATCGATGGTGGCTTCATAGTTCACTGTGTGGACAACCGTTTGGCACAACGGGTCTTGCAAGGGATTTGCAAAGAGTAGTGATGGAGAGCCATGGCAATTTACAGGAATCAAATTTGGTTTGAAAACGGAGGAAATTTCAAAAATTTCCAGTTTTGTGGGGTGTTGACGGATTTATTGGAAAATCGGTTTGTTTGCAGTCAATATCGCATCAATTGAAGAACTATAAATGGATCAGATCACTAGAGGAAGGGCGACCTCAGTCAGATGATGAGCTGCAAGAAGAATTACTGGAAAATGTTGCCCAGGATATCCTCTTCTTCAAAGCTGCCAAGGTTTTAGGAGAGAAAATCTCTGATCTTTCTCTGTAGGAGACAGAGTTTAGTGCTGTAAAGGCACACAACTGGGCACCTAAGGAGGAAGAGAAAAGGCCAAGAGGCCGTGGCATGCTGCGGAGCCAACAGTAAGCTGGATCGGAATCAGCAGTCAGCGAAAAGAGTCCGAAGATTTTCAGAGGATGATATGTTCAGATGATCGAGAGCTGATATACATACTTAAGACACATTTCAAGAGGCCTTTGTTTCAAATGTCTTAGAGGCCTATGATCATCATGCCCCCCCAAAACTCTGTGTATATAGGATCTATAGATAAAACTGCCGAATATAGTGATGCGTGTCAACTGCCTCAGAAATCTCAACATGCTAAAGTCTCAAGATGCCACCACCGAAAGCACTTGTACCAAAAAAAAAATCAACAAAAGCAAAGATACAATCAAGTGATCAACGATTTACCCGAAGAGGCTATAGCAACAGTGGATGAAGACATTCAGAACCATGTGGCGAATGTTAAAGAACCTCAATAGAGATAACGAGCAAAGAAGCAGCAACAACCAACAACAAGATACAAGGCAAAAAGAAAGTTGCTGAATCGCATGCTCAAGGGTCATCCGACCAAGCTTTG